>ML783372.1:1216510-1256761 GCA_009831015.1 Picea engelmannii | reverse complement strand
CAACTGCAATTTCTGAGAGTATTGGCATGCATTCCAAGGCTGCCATACAACATTTGTTGGCACAAAAATTGAGGTAACTGCTGTAATATATTTTTGAGTGTATTTCCGTACAGTCCGTACAATCTTAGCAGAGTTTTAGCACGAATTTTGTGACAGTCCATACAACATAAATTGCCGTATAGTTGTACAAATTTCTGGTTCAGAAATTGAGGAGCAAAGCTACAGGAATGTCCAAATAAGTTTGTGTAAATATCTGAAGATGAATATGCTGTAAAAGAATTTTGTCAGAAGCTCATAAATAATACAAATCCCTCTCTAACTGGTTTTCCCCTTGTGGGTTTTTCCAGGGTCGAAGTTAGACCAAATATCTTTGTGTCTATATTTTCTGAGTTTTGCATATTGCTGATATTTTATTTCTGCATTGAAAACGATGTTCATAATCCTCATGTTTCAGTTCTGAAATTTATTTTTCTGTTAAGTTTTTATATGCTGAAACACCAGGCTGTAGCTTATGCTGAAACGCCAGGCTATAGCTTATGCTGAAACACCAGGCTGTAGCTTATGCTGAAACACCAGGCTGTAGCATATGCTAAAACACCAGGCTGTAGCATATGCTGAAACACCAGGCTGTAGTATATGCTGAAACACAGTGTTGAGTCATATGTTGAAACACCGCTGTGAGCATATGCTGAAACACCAGGTTGAGTATATGCTGAAACACCAGGCTGAGTATATGCTGAAACACCAGGCTGTAGTATATGCTGAAACACAGTACTGAGTCATAATCTGAAACACCAGGCTGTAACATATGTTGAAACAGTGCTGAAACTGAGTTTGGAATTTAAATTTGACTGAAAAGACAGCGAGACTGAAACTGGGTTGGGATTTTGAAAAAATTAATAGTAGAGAGGTGAGATCCTGCATCAAATGCCAAAGGTTCTTAGGAAAGTATCATCTCAAATCTCTATGACTAAAAACTGTAGTAGCTGCAACACCCTTTCAACAATGGGGGTTGGACTTCATTGGAGAGATTCATCCTTCCTCGAGAGACCATCATAGATGGATCCTGACTACAACTGACTATTTTACCAAGTGGATAGAATCTATCCCCACCAGGAGTGCTTCACACAATGTTATCATCAGCTTCCTAGAGGATATCATAGCAAGGTTTGGATGCCCTAGTAGAATTTTCACTAATAATGCTGCATCTTTCAGGTCTGAGCCTCTAGTGAGGTTCTGTGAGCAGTTTGAGATTTCACTGGTTCATTCCACTCCCTATTATCCACAAGGAAATGGGCTGGTAGAGTCTTCCAATAAAATCTTGATTAAGCTCATTAAAATGTTGTTGGAAGATAATAAGAAGGCCTCAGACTCAAAAATCAAATTTGCTCTGTGGGTTGACTGAGTGACAACCAAGAAATCTCTGGGCACCTCCCCTTTTCAACTTGTTTATGAGACAAAAGTTGTATTTCCCACTCAACTGGATCTACATATAGAAAAATGATTTCAATATTATGAAGGAGAGCCAGACCATATGGCCAGAAGAATTCATCAGCTGGTGGAAGTGCAGCAGATCAGAGAATGGGTAATAGACAGAGCTCATAATCATCAGTAGAAGATCGAATAGGCCTTTGACAGGATGGTCAAAAAGGAGGAATTCGAGATGGGAGAGATGGTTCTTAAGTGGGATGCACCCAGGTAGGATAGAGGCAAACACAACAAGTTTGAAGCCCTCTGGATTGGGCCCTTCAAAATATCTAAGGTGTTTTTGAACAATACCTACATGTTGCAGGATTTGGAGGGTGAAGAAGTTTTCAATGGCCCAGTAAATGGGCATTTTCTGAAAAAATGTTTTGTCTGAGTCATAGGTGGCTCATCTATTTTGTAAATATTGTTTTCCTGTTCGTTTTAGCTTAATAAATTACTCCATAGACCAACAACAAAGCATTGGAACTACAAATGAGTTGTTAGAGCATTATAGGGACGAATATGTCCCCCATGGAGCCTAATGTTAGCACCAATTCTTGCAAGGGGGTTGTTTCTCTCTAGTTTCGGGCCCTTGGTGTTAAATGTGAAGAAGCGGGGTTTAAAATCCCATCAAATATAGTTTATCCAAGGACGTAGCTGTGAGCGCGAAATCACATACTCAGAAAATTCCATGTCGTGCTTAAAATCAAGCGAGCGGGCAAAGATCGCCTTTCAATGGCAAGGATCCATCAACATGGAAGATCAACTATCATCGGGAAATTGTGATCAATGGAGCTGCATAAGGTTTAGTGAAAGAGATAACGCCCATATTCCATGATTTAATCTGGGTCATCCGATCATAGGACGCGTGGCAGAGGGTCCAGACCAGAAGGGGCCCCACGTCTAAATATGGATCTCAGTCATCCATCCAGGGATGATACTCGGGTGCATTTGATTTAAAAAGGGCATGGATCTAGGCGGTCATGATCTGCACGCCTAGATCTATGGATGAGGTCCAATTCTGGACCCCCTCCATCATTTTTCCTTTAATGAGGGGGGGGGTCCGGAATTTAGCATGCAAGTTTGAGCGGTTGGGATTAAAGCACTCTGATCTGTGGCCAACATCCAATTCCGAACCCCCCTCGTCATTCTTCCTTTAGCGAGGGGGGTGGGGTTATGGAATGAGGTAGTTTTCAGTGCGGACCCCCCGGCTATCGTGGCACCTCCTCCTTGCATCGACCCCCACTTATTCCAAACCACTTACTGCCTCCCTCTTCCCCTGCCATCTATCCTCCACTCACCCTCATGGTATATCCCTTTCCCCTTTGCTCCCTCTTTCCTTCCAGAAACTGTCCTTCTCCCTTCCACATTGCAGCCTGACAGAGAATCTCCTTGACATCAAGTATTGAACTCATGACGTGATCGTGCCTTCAACACCTGAGTCAATTCCAAGTATATGTAGGCATTTTTTCCATTTTTGTATCTATTGATGGTTGAGCTATGCTCCCGAATTGTAAAGCTTTAATGAAATTTCTAGTTCTCTGGTTATGAGTTGTATATGAGGCCTCTTATTTAATGAAAGTCATCTTCTCTCCATCTCTCTGTAATATTTTTTTTAAGATACTCAGAATTGGCAGGTCCAGTCAGGGGCGATTATGTTGTGCGATGTATGTTTGATCATGACAATGTTTTCACTAGTTTTAAATCAATCTCCTGTGTCTTTTTCTTCATGTTACCCTGAGTATCTCATTGAAAGATTAAAGCAAGCTATTACAGTATCCACTATGATGCAGGTATGATCACTATGTTACTATAACTATGTCATCCTGGCACATTTTAGTGTTTGTTCTTTCTTCTATGGGTTATTGGAAGTTTGATGCCTACAATAGACCTTTGCAGTTTCTCTCTGAAGTCTTCCTCCTACTCACCCTTATTACAACTTACTGACTGAAGTTAAATCAAGACCTCACCTGCTTGTGCATATCCTAGCCCAGGATTTTGAGTTAAAATGATATTCTTCTAGGTCTGCAGCCATTTGATCACCCTTTTATATACCAATCATGACATAAAACTGATGGGCATCAGGCTCTGCTCCTACCGCAATCCAGGAGTGACCTCTGATGCTAACATTGCTGGTACTCTTAGATCCCATTCATCCCTCTTCACACTGCAAATCTTCATGAGCATTGTCTCCAAGATCTTGTTGAATGCTTCAACTGTCCCATTTTCTTGTGGATGATAAGGTGTGCTCTTCTGATGGTGGACTGCAAATTTTTCAATCAAGGATTAGATAGTATTATTTATTAAATGTGTGCCTTGATCACTCATAAGGATCTTGGGGCATCCAAACTTGGTTATAATGCCATCAAATATAAAGCAGGCAGCTGTGGTTGCACTACAATCCTTAACTTCTCTTGCTTCAACCCATCTGGTCAAGTGTTCTATTGTTGTAATTATGTACCTTGCTCCTTTATGTTTTCCTGGTGGGTTTATAGGTCCAACGAGGTCAATGGCCCATTTCAAAAATGATTGTAGGGTCAACTATGGGGATAATGGCATTTCATGTCTTCTGGATGGTTTCCCAACTCTTTGGCATATGTCGCAGGCTCTGGAATAGTCTTTAGCATCTCTGTGTAATGTAGGCCACCAAAGGCAAACTCTAAGAACCTTATGTGTAGTTGCTTTCCTTGTGTAATGTCCTCCCGCGATGCCTTCATGAGATTCTGTGAGGATCAGTGGTTGTTTTGCCTCCATAACATACCTTCTTAATATCTCATTAGGTCCCATCTTATATAGATGTCCAGGTATAAGTGATAAGTCTACAACGTGCACTACTAGTTATTTCTTCTGATAAATTGTATATTCAGTAGGTGGCATTCCTGCTGTCACGAACTAAACTATCTCTATGAAGTGCTCATCGATCTTTCTAATGGCCAGTAGTTGAGTATCTGGTAGTGCATCCTCCAAAATGGTCGCCTCTTCACCATGTTCCAACCTTGACAAGTGGTCATGACCTTTGTTCATTCTCCCTAGCTTTACTATGATCTCAAAATCATATTCCTGAAATAGAAGAAGCCATCTGCATATCCTTCCCTCCAACAATGGCTTGTTGACTAGGTATTTCAGTGCGGAGTGATCAATAAACATTTTAAAGTGTCCTCTCAATAGGTAGTGGTGAAATTTCTGCAATGCATATACCATGGCTAACCCTTCTCACTCAGTGGTGGTGTAATTAATCTCAGCAGTTGATAGCTTCCTACTAGCAAAGGCTAATGGGTGGTAAATATGTCCTCCTCTAGGTTTTGCTAACATAGCTCCTAAAGAAATTGAAGATGCATCAACATGCACATGAAATTCCTTGGTCCAATCTTGGAAAACCATAATAGGCGCAGTAACCATTTTCTGTTTTAGTGTGTCGAAGCTCTGCTGGCATTCTTCTATCCAACTAAACTGAAAATATTTCTTCAACAACTTCTCCATGGGTGCTATAATCTGAGCATATCCTTTAATGGATTTTCTGTAGTATCATGTGTGTCCCAACACAGTGCGCAACTGTTTGACTGAAGTAGGAGGGGGTAGATCAACTATAATGAAAATTTTGGATGGATCAACCAACAATCCTTGCTTGCATACAATATGACCTAAAGACACTCCAAATGGTGAAAAGAAAATACATTTCTTTAGGTTCAAGGAAATTTGACACTGCCTGCATTTATCCAACATTAGCTTTAGACATTCAATATGATTCTTCAATAAACTAAAAATAGTCCAATCATCAAAATATGATTCTAGAAGTTTATGCAGAAATTCCTTGAATGCTTAGACCACCACCCTAGAAAATATGCCTGGGGAATTCTTTAATCCAAATGGCATCATTGTATATTGGTAGGATCCCCATTCTGTTGCAAATGTGGTCTTGCAGTGATCTTCCTTGGCAATCCGGATTTGATGGTATCCTGAAAATCCATCTGTAAAAGAATATACTTCTTGGCCTCCCAAATTATCTAACACTTCGTCAGTGAATGGTGTAGGGAAGGGGTCATGCAAACAAGCATGATTCAGCTTCTTGAGATCTACGCATATCCTGATTTCTCATGTCTTCTTGTCTTGTACCACCATAGGGCTAATCCACTCTGACTCTTCGACAGGATCTATAATCCCTACTTCCAACATTTTGTCAAGCTCAATCTTCACTTTTTCCTTATATTTAGGGTTCATTCTGTAAGGTCTCTGTTTGATAGGTCTTGCATCTAGCTTCAAAGGGATCCTCATCTCGACCATAGGCCCTTTAATGCCCTTCATATCAATGAACTTGGTTGGAAACAAGTCCTGATATTCATGCAGTAACTCTGTAATTTTGTCAATGGTAGAAGCATCCCAATAATCTCCTATATTAGCAAGATTCAAGGTCTGTTCTGTTCCAATATTGACCTTCTTAAACTTGATCGGCTATCCAATAAATGGTAACTCAACTCCTAGTCCTTCCACATCTCTTTGGCCTTCTATTTCTACGATGTTCACCTTCCTTGGATCATCATCTTCATCAGCAGTGATGTTGTAACAACCTTGTAGTTTCTGGAGAGGCGTAGTCCATTCGTCCTCTTCTTGTTCCAAAAGAAGGCTAGATGCCTCCTCAAATACTTTCTTTCTCACAATCTGTAATTCTTGATCTACTGAGGGATATTGACTTTCAAATAAGAAGGTAGTTACAAAATTTTGAGCCATACCTTTCCAATCTGTAGTGATGAGGCACAACTCTGCTTGAAGGTACCAGTTGATAGGTGTTGTGTCCAGTGTGTTGATGAATTTGTGTACCCACTGTTCTTGAGGAATGTTTCTCCAGGCTTCCTCACAGCTTCACACATGGTCCTTTGGGAATCTTCAACCTGTGTATCAAACTTCACAACCTTCTACTTGTGCTAAGAACCATGCTGTCATCAAGGTACGACATTGTATCCATTCTGCAATTTTTTTTTGTGTGTCCCCCACCATCTTGCTAGGGTTTCTTTCAAGGCCTCATCCATCGCCAATTGTATTTGTTGCATTGGTACACTCTCTTCAAAGTACAACAAGAAGGTTTCTAAAGGATTTAGACCATCAAAGGTGGGTAAGTTACTTACTGTTGTGTCGATCCAACGAACTTCTCTGGTTAGTATAGCACATCTTCTTGTAGAAACTTCATACGTTTTATTCTGCCAATTCTCCAGTGCTTCTTCTGAGTCTGATGAGCATATGATGTCACTTCGCCAGCTTAATTTTCCATCGGCTGTGGGAATAATGTAATCTTGTTGTCTGGCTGTTAATTTGTATATGTTTTCCAGTTTGTATGCATGGTCTTCTTCTCTCATGGGATCTGTGTATCGCTGACCTTCATATGGATCAAAATTCATATGTATTTTATTTAAATCAACCACAGTGGAATTATTGAAGGCCCAATCAATTCCTAACAATGCAGGATAAGGGCAGTTGTTGTCAACTATCTCAATTACCTCAAAATCTGCAAATGTTCTTACTCCATCAATGTCCACTGGGACATGTTCCAGTCTACCAAATGGACTTACAGCTTGTTGGTTGGCCATCCTAAGCCTTATAGGAGAATAGATCAACTTTGGTTTTCCCATCAATGCCCAGGTTTGCTTCATCATGACATTGACCTCTGACCCTAAGTTGAGGACTACATAATCTATCTCATACTCTCCTATTTGAGCATTCAAATGTAATTCCTTATTTTTCCTTCTCTTCTTACCAATTTGGTGTAATTCCCTATTCAGTAAGGGGTCTATCTTTCCTAGTTCATATTGTATGATTAAATTTTGTAACTCTTGTACAACGCTCTCATCCTGAATCAACTTAATACAAGTATATGGGAATTCCATGAGCTTGCTTACCTCTTTTTATTCTTTTGGCGAAGCAGACTGATCAAATTCCAGAGGCATTCCATACTCTCTTACTTCTGGTTTGGTCTTCGATGAGGAACCTTAGTCTCCTCTGAATTCTTTTCCTACCTCCTCAAACATTTGTCTTTCTTTCTTTTCATCAAACATCTGTGTCTTCTCTGTAGCTTTCCCGATTCCTAAGTCTTCTGTAATATTCCCTTGGGTCAGTCTATCTTCTCTTGTAATAGTGCCTCCTCTAGTTATAACAGCCACTCTAGGGTCTTCTCCACAATTTTCAGCGTATATCAATTGTACTTACGGGTTCTTCCGAGGTCCTCACCTCTCCTGAAGCTTAGCTAGGAGCACATGACAATATTCTATAACATGTTCAAATGAGGTACAATAACTACAAGTAGTACAAGGGTTCTGGAAATCCCTTGTGAGGTGTCCTGGTTGTGCACAATTATAACAAATTATCTATCCTCGGCCTTGACCCATTCCTCCTCCTCGTCCTTGTCTTTTGAATCCACTATGAGGATTAAAATTTCCTCTCCTAGGAGGGTTATACTGCGTAGCGTTTCCTTCTTGTTGTACTTCACCTTGAATCTTATATATGTCTCTCGACCTTTCATGCATGAGATCATAATCCATACAATCCCTATGATCATGTCCTATGGACTTACAGAATATACAATACAAATTTGTAGGTGTCGGAACATCCTTTTTCATGTAGTAGTTCTCACCTGGCTGATGTTCGTTTCTGCATACCTCGCACCAAGGTAAGGTGACTTGCTTCAAAGGGATCGGAGCTCTAGAAGCCAAGTATTCATTGAATAGGGGATATTGTTGCTTTCCATGTCCTTCTGATATGCATCTGACACACCAAATGTCTTATCTTTTATCTCTTCCCTTGTCTTTCTTCATATCTTCGACCTACAAAGACAAACTAGTTAACTGACTCAAGATCTTACTCATACTTGAGATGAATTCTCCCATAGGGGTTGATTCCAACTTCATGGCGATCTCCAGTGCCTTAGACTGCGAAACAATCTTTTGTTGCATCAAGGGAACTATCATGTGTGGTAAGAGGGAAACAATGAACCATTCTTTGTTCTATTCATATGGGATCTGGAAAGTCAATCGTCATGTTAAGGTTTTGAATCTTTGATCGAATTCCCAAATAGGTTCGGCCACCTTCTGCTTGATCTCTTTCAGCTCTGTAATACATTGTGAATCTGACTTGGGTTTCTTGAACTCTGCAATCAGTGCATTCTTTATCTGATTCAGTGGCTTAGGCTATGCAAGTCCTTGAACAAGTTTCATGTACCATCATAGTGCGCGATCCCTTAGACTGGTACTAAACTGGGTTCTTTTGACAACTTCGTCAGTGACATTTTTAATATTCCATACGACTTCACATAGGAACCAGTGTTGATCAAGATATTTAGATCCATCTCCCCTAAAGATAGGAAGCCTCATCTCATCTTCCATAGATATTCCTAGGGTCCCTGACTAAATATGTGGTGGAATACTATTGACAGTGCTCTGGGTACTCTGGTGGATTAATACTACTGAATCAACAGGAGGAGTAATAGTACTTACTTCGATGGTCTATGTAGTTTTTGAGGTTTGAGGTTATCCGCGACAAATCTCTTTATCTTTCCCTTCCTCTGTCCCAATAGGTTCTGAATGCTCCCTGTCTGTCATATCTTCCTCTTCTCCACTATAGCAACCTTCGTCCCCATAGTTCTACTTGAATGGGTTTGCAAGGTGAACTTATGTGTCACTGTCGCTGTCTGAATTATTAAAAATTAGCCTTTCTAGATCCAACCAATCTACTGTATCTTCAAGATGTTCTTCTCATGCAATATCATCTTGAGTCTCAACTTCAGGAATTGTAAAAATTTTCCTCTAGGTCCCTTAAAGAAATATCGCTTAGCTTGGCTATATGACTCTACTCTATCAACAACAAACTCTGTGATGTATCCTCCAATGGTGCTATCAAACCAGTGATCTACTACTCATGATATGGTGTTATCAACTCTTTGGACCTTCTTAATCAACTCCGACGTCCAAACCATAGGAGATCTAGATCAAATCTCAAATTGGGTATTTGCTAATCTAGCTAGCCACTCGTATGGCTCCTGATGGATTCCCCTAAAGAAAATTTCATGTATATTAGTGAAGATATATTTCTCCAACCAATCCTTTGTACTAAGTTTAGGGTTCTTGTTCTGGGCTTCAACAAAGTCCTTTTCTTAATCCTCTATCCACTTTTGAATCTTTGTCTTTGATGGGAACCACCTTGACATTCCTTCAAGAATATTCTGGTCCCAACAACATAACCATTTGTTGGCACAAGGGTAGACCCAGGGTTCATCTCCAATAATGCACCAACAATCCCTAACTATTGGCCCTTTCGGCTACACCTGTGAAGCAGATGCAGTCTCACCTGAAGAATCTATGGGGGGTTGCAGGATAGAAGTGTCTACAACCAAGGGGAATGTCAAGTGGATGTAATAGAAGAAAAACACAACATTCATATATCACTTATCATATTGGATCTACTCTTCATATCTACCTATCAGATCTAAAATAGTAATGCATCACAATATATCAATGACAGAGATAGAATACTAATCACACACAACACCAAATATACGTGGTTCACCCTCTCTCCAGAGCTATGTCCACACAATTGTGCTTTATAATATATTAGGATGAAGCATACAATTCTTGTCTACACTCTTAGCTAGCAGATCCTCTTTATTCTCCTCTCTTTCTCTCCCCTTCCTGCACACCCAACTGTAGGGTCGATCTTCTCACCCAACTGAAGATCTTACAATACCAGAAGGCTCTCACACTTAGCACTTCTCTCTCACACAACAATAATCACTCTTAACATCAATACAACTATACCCAACAATACCGTACCAACCCAAACTAGGTCCTCATGACCTTTATTTATACATTACAATAGCTCACTGACATTATTAGGCCGAAACCTAGGTGTCCAAAACCCTAGATACCAAAACCCTAGGTGTCTAAACCCTAGGTCAACTTGACCCATGTTTTTATGGCTTCATCATCATGTCTTTCCTTCCTTCTCACGTGGTGCTCCCAAGCATCTAACAGTGGATTTTTCCACTTACTGAGTTGTCCAATATATTTCTTTCTTGCTGATCTATCATCCTCGATCTCCTCATCCAATGGATTTCTTTTCTCCATCTAGTTGGTTAGGATAATTGGATCTCACCCGAGAGACCCGGGTTCAATTCCCAAAAATGAAACCATTTGTCGGCACAAGGGAAAACCCAGGGTTCAACTCCAAGAACACACCAACAAGCCCTAACTAGTATCCCTTTCATTTACACCTGTGAAGTAGATGCAGTCTCACCTGAAGCAACTAAGGGGGGTTGCAGGACATAAGTGTCTACAACTAAGGGGAATGTCAAGTGGATCTAATACAAGAACATCATAGCATTCATACATCACTTATCAACTTGGATCTACTCTGCACATCTACTTATCACATCTAAAATAGTAATGCATCATAGTATATCAATGACAGAGATAGAATACTAATCACACACAACACCAAATATATGTGGTTCACCCTCTCTCCAGGGCTACGTCCACATAATTATGCTTTATAATATATTAGGATGAAGCATACAATTCTTTTTTGTGCTCTTAGCTAGCAGATCCTCTTTCTTCTCCTCTCTTTCTCTCCCCTTCCTGCGCACCCAGCTGCAAGGTCGATCTTCGCACCCAACTAAATATCTTACAATACCAGAAGGCTCTCACACTTAGCACTTCTCTCTCACACAACAATAAACACTCTTAACATCAATACAACTATACCCAAAAATACCGTACCAACCCAAACTAGGTGCTCAGGGCCTTTATTTATACATTAAAATAGCTCACTAATATCCTTAGGCCGAAACCTAGGTGTCCAAAACCCTAGATGTCTAAACCCTAGGTCAACTTAACCCAGGTTTTCAGGGCTTCGCCAACCTGTCTTTCCTTCCTTCTCGCGCGGTGTTCCAAAGCATCTAACGGTGGATTTTTCCACTTGCTGAGTTGTCCACGATCCTTCTTTATTGTTGATCTGTCATCCTTGATATCCTCATCCAATGGCTTGCTTCTCTCCATATTTTCTTCTCTTTCTCTCACTTCGACCCAGTAACAGTCACCGTGTCTTCTGCGAAGTTCACATTTTCCCTTTTCTTCCTTGATATTCACTTGCTTCCATAACCAAGGGAAAACAGGAGGTAAGGATAAGGGAAAGAAATAGGAGGAACCTTTTGACCCAATCATGATGAACGATGAATAGATCAAGTGGATATTGGTGTCAACTAGAATGACGCATAGCAGAGTACCCTACCAATACAAGGTGAATACCAAGAAGAGAGACGTAGCCGCGAGGGAAGGCTTGGTGAGTGATGAGAAAGAGGTAGAGGATCTTTGAGCTGTGGAGTAGATTCAGGAAATCCTATGTGCAACATATGAAAGGAAGACAAGAGGTCCAACAACGGGAGGAGAAGGCATCCATCCTATCCATATTAATGTCAGTGTGGAACCCATAAACCCATGTGCGACTAATACACCAAAGACAACACCATCATTTAGACAACTAAAGTTCGGAGGAAGTCCGATAATAGGAAGTACATCTACACAAGGAGCAACAACTGGAGGAGCCAGTCCTGGAAGTAGTAGTCGAGTATCTACACCACACGGAGGAGGTAGTAGTTCATTATTCAGAATGGCAGGACATGATCCCACCATCAGGTTACCATAATTTCAGGGAGAAATAGTGGAAGACCCTGGAAAGAACTTGTTCATTTGTACAAAGATCTGGGAAGAAAAATAGATCACTGATGAAGATACCAAACTCAAGAAGCTATCTATTATGCTAAGAGACCGCGTGCTAGATTGGTACATGAGTCTAGACACAAACAGTGCCCCGGGGATGACAAGGACACTGGATGACATTAATAAGTTATTAATAAATGAGTTCTAGAAGCCGATCTCAGAGGATCAGTACATGAATGAGATGATCAAAATAAGACAGAAACTGGGAGAGTCTGTATGGGAGATCTATTAGAGATTCAAGTGACTGAAGGGAAAGTTAAAATACCTCATGACCAATATGTAGCATTAGCACTTGTTTTTCAAATCACTACTCTCTCACTTAAAATACCCTTTATGACAATAGAAATTTCAGAAGCAAGTAGAGGCTCTGCAGGAAGCCTTGCAACTGGAAGAGAACGAGTACCAATAGACATACCCAATGATTGAGGAATTGGAGGAGTATTTGAAGAATCTAACATTTCAGCTGAACCAAAATAAGAACAAGGACAAACGAGAAGCTGTTTGGTGTACCACATGCTAGATAGAAGGACACCACAAGAATGAATGCCCAATTTTCACGTAGTATATGACAATAGGTATGCCAAATCCATTAACATCGGGAGGACTATGGTGTGAAATCTAAAAAAAACTCGGTCACGACCCTTATCACTACACGATGATGCAGAAATACCAAATAGTCCCAGAGAGTTCATATTGCACCTTTTGTAAGTCAGTGGGCCACGACGATAAAGATTGAAGAACTATGGAGATGATGTGAGAAAGGACATTAGATGCATATAGAGTACAGGTCGAGATGATCACTGGGCAAGCAATGCCACAATTCAATCCAGTCCTAGCTCCATACAACACTGCACAACAACAATATAATATTGCGCAACAACTGTACAATAAGACACAACCGTAGTACAACCCATCATAGCCTTATTACAATACCGTGCAGTATAATCAGGCACCACAGTATAATATGCCGAGAGGCAATCGAGCAGGCTACAAAGGAGGAGGATGAGCCAAAGGAGGTTTCAGACAAGGTAGAGGACCAATCACATGTCACAATTGTCAATAGCTAGGGAATTATGCACGGGGATGTCCACTACCACCAGCAACTTTATGTATTTTCGTGCATTGGACCATGATATAGAGGAATGTTTGAACTCACTAGTAAAAATTTAGGAAAATAGGAATCAAAACAACTAGAATGTTCAGTGGATCTTAGCCAAAGCAAGGGATGAAGGATGAAACATCAACATAGTCACTCATGGAGGAGCTAAAACAGGCACTAACACAGTTCGACAGGAACCATAACAAAATCAGTGGGTGAAGAAGAACATTGAACCAAAAAATCAGTTCGACGCACAAAAGGAGATATTCAAGCAAGCCAGACAAGAATTTTAGAAGGAGGACATGTCGTCGACTTCAACTGTACAACAAGACAAGGGAGCACTAGAATACGAGATGCCTCCATCATTGGATCATACCAATAGGTTGCAACCCATGGGGCAAGTAAGTACAATCAAAGGCTTTTTACAATCATGTGTAAAGGTATTAAGTCATCCCTCATCTGTGAAAATATTGCAAAACATACTAGAAAATTGTAGCAGTGAGATGGAAGAAAATCTAGAACAAAAAATAGTTAATCACATACACAGAACAAGAAGAATAAGTAGGGAATTTAGAATGAATGCTAACCTTGGGGATTTCAATATGGGAGAAATAATACTGGATCTAAGATCAAAAGTGAATGTATTACCAAAGAAGACATGGCAATGCATGGGAGAGCCAACATTAGGATACTCACCTGTTCAATTGAAACTAGCAAACCATCATAAAGTCCTACCAATTGGTAGAATGAAAGGAGTGACTGTATATCTTGATGGAGTACGCACTAAAGCATACTTTTAAGTCATTGAAATAGTGGATGACACATCACCGTATCTAGCGTTACTTGGTCTGGATTGGGATTTTGACAACTAGGCCATAATCAACTTGAAAACCAAGAAAATGACATTTGAGTTCGGAGAATATAGGGTCATCGCACCATTAGACCCATTAGAAGGGGAGTGGTTTGTAGAACTTACTTTCCTAGACTTAGAGGAAATCGGCCAATTGTACAGAAAAACTACGCATGATGAGGATTACGTAAACCCAACTGCAGATGGGGTACTTAGTTGGTGGAGAATTAATTCATGTGCAACATAATCAGACATTTGTTTAGAGAACTGGTAGCAAAGGCTACCCGCAGTATCCACGCGAAGATGTTCAAGAATAGACCACGCAACAAGATGGGTAGGCACATAAATCAAGGAACCACCCAGTTTCCATGGACTAAACGATTTGGAAACATTCTTGACACAATACGAAGACATAGTGTTAGATAACTAGAGACTATTACCACTTGACTTAGCACTTAAGGCCACACCCGCAAGATGGTGGGGTGCACACAAGGAGACAATCACAGATTGGTACCAATGTAAGCGGCTACTATGCATAAGGTTTGGCGCAGAACATAAAAACAACAAACAACAGAAGTATGAAGGACAAGGGACACCAACAGAACACTTGGAGAAGTGTAGAACATTGTTGAAAATGATACCCCCAGAGGAATGGACTCATTACTTCATACACACTCTAAAGGGCATACCAACGAATTGGTATATAGACTAGGAATTGCGCAAGGGAACTGTGACCTAGACGACATTGCAACATAGTTTTTCAATCACTTTCTCATTTGAACATGAGAACCTGAACATATACACAACACTTAAATGGATCAAGGGAGTAATATTAATCAAAGAACCAGAATTACAATTGATCAGAAAAGAACAACAATGGAACAAACAAACAGTCAAGGACCTGTTGGTATGTTACCATGTACAAGAGGAAGCATTGAATGAAGATGATCTGTGCAATATTCAGATCGAAGAAGTAGAAGGTGAGAGAGACATGGAAGGCCCACCCATAGAATCTGAAGTCATTTCCGCATCGATCAAGGTAAAGAAAGTTAACATCAGGACAACTGAGAAGCCCAAAATGGCCAGCATTGGAGATGACTGGGATGAGCAAACAGTAGAAAGCATCACAGAGTTGTTGCACGAATACAGTGACCTCTTTCCCACAACATTCATAGACATGAAGGGTATAGCCAGAGATCTAGGAGAAATGAAGATACCACTCATACCTGACGTGATTCCTATTAGACAACGACCCTACAAATTGAACTCAATATACAAACAAAAAGTCAAAGCTGAGATCGACAGGATGCTTGAAGTTGGCATCATAGAACCAGTTGAGGAGTCAGAATGGATAAGCCCAATTCTAGTATAGGACAAGAAACAAGGAGGGATTAGGATGTGTGTTGACTTGAGGAAGTTGAATGATGCATGCCTACATGACCCATTCCCTACACCATTCATGGATGAAGTGTTAGAGAATGTGGGAGGACATAAAGCCTACTCATTCACTGATGGAATTTTCAGGCTATCATCAGATTCAAATAGCATAGAAGGATAGATACAAGACCACACTTGTGACATAATGGGGGTCTTATCAATACACATTCATGCGATTTGGACTGAAGGATGCACCAACAATATTCTCTAGAGTGGTGATCACAACATTTAAAGAATTCATCCATCAATTTCTTGAAGTATACCTGGATGATTGGATAGTCTATAGTTTGTTGAAAGACCACGTGGAAGTTTTACGACTATTGTTAGAAAGATGAAGACAATGCCAGATATCAATGAATATAAAGAAATGCATATTTGGAACACTGTTTGGGATACTATTAGGTCATATAGTATTCAAAAAAGGTTTATTAGTAGATCCGACAAAGATCGCAGTCATTATTAACTTGCCATCACCAAAAACAGTCTGTCATCTAAGAGCGACATTAGGACACATAGGATACTACATGAAATTCATCAAAGGATATGCGCAGATCACAACATCGATGGAAAAGATGCTAAGGAAGGATACAAAGTTTCAGTGGAATGACGAGTGTCAACACGGTCTAGATACCTTGAAGGAAAGATGTTTACCGCGCCGATATTAGTATTTCCAGACTAGGAGAAGATATTCCACGTCCATGTGTATGCATCCGCGATAGCACTTGGGATATATCTTGGCATAGCCAAGAGAGACATACTTGGATCACCTGATAGCATTTGCAAGAATAAAACTATCAGACTCATAACAAAACTACAACACTACAGAAAGAGAAGGCTTAGCCATGGTATATGCACTGCAGAAGTTCATGCATTACTTATTGGGAAAACACTTTAATATGTTCACAGATCACTTGGCCCTGAAATATCTAGTCAAAAATCCAGTGTTGGGGGGGAGAATATGTCGATGGTTATTGCTATTTAAAGAATTTGACTTGGAAGTAATAGTTAAATCGGGAAAATTGAACACATGACCTGACCACCTATCAAGGGTCACGAATGGAGAAGAACCTACGAATTTAGAAGACAACTTTCCAGATGCACAACTATTCTCAATATAGATTGTTGATGAATACTTCACAGACATCATTCAGTACTTGAGTATAGGTACTACGCCGCAAGAATATAGCACCGTGCAGAAGAAAAACCTGGTAGTCCGCACGGTTGACTATCAATTGATTGCATGACATTTATATAATATGGGCGCGGATAGCATCTTGCGACGATACGTGTTAGAAAATGAAATATCAAGAGTCTTAGAAGAATCCCATGAGAGAATAGAAGGAGAGAATTATGTAGGTAAATCTACTGCGTAGAAGGTATTGCGCACAGGACTATGGTGGCCAACGATTCACAGAGACTCGGAGTACTGTCAAGGATGCAATGTCTATCAAAGGGTAGGAAAACCTAAGAGAAGGGGCGATATGCCATTATGACCACAAGTAACATTACAAGAATTTGAAAAGTGGGCAATAGAATTTGTGGGACCAATCAACCCACCCGCAAAAAGAACAGGGGCTCGATACATTATCACTGCGACGAAATATTTAACAATATGGGTGGAAGCCGCACCAGTAAAAGATTGTAGTGCATAAATAACAACGCACATTTTTTTTGAACACGTAATCACCAAATTTGGGTGCCCAAGAGTTTTTATGAGCAACCAAGGAATGGACTTCATAAACATCACCATACGCGCGATGACTGAAGATTTTGATGTCTATCATCAAAAGAGAACATTGTATCATCCATAGGCAAATGGCACAATGGAAGCCTTCAACAAAATTCTGGAGAACACACTAAAAAAGATATGTAACGTCAACAGAGATGACTGGGACCTCAAAGTACTAGCAGTATTATGGGCATACATGACTAAATGCAAAAAGTTGATAGGGCACACACCATTTAAACTGGCTTATGGCCAAGAAGAAATGGTGCCATTAGAATTCTTAGTACCAAGCTTGCGTGTAGAAGCCATCACACAAATGACTGACTGAGGCGCAATACAGGAGAGATTGAATCAGTTACTAACCATGGAGGAAGACTAAATCTTAGCAGGATTCCACCAAAAATTTCAGAAGGCCAGATAAAAGGCTTGGCACGATAAACACACCAAGAAGAAAACATTCAAGGAAGGAGATCTAGTATTGATGTATGACAACAAATCGTTTCAGCACCCGAGAAAGCTTAGAATGCATTGATTAGGACCGTATGAGGTAAAATTTTTCACAGATGGACGAGTTGTATAGTTAAGAGATTTAGCAGGCGTAGAACTTAGAGGAATGATCAATGAGAGTCGAATGAAGATGTACAAGGACATTCGACCATCCACCACGCGGTAAAAAAAAACAAAAACAAAAAAGAACATAAAGGAAACAAAACCAAAGAGGGTGCAGTGCACCAGAGGTAGAAAGGCCACACGAGTTTAGAAACACAAATTCAACAAAGGATAACGGTCACATCCAAAGGGAAACAAGTGGCAAAAGTAGAGCCAACAAAAGCAGGACAACATGACATCACTGGGAAGAATTAAAGGATGGAAAGGACTGATGGGATGCCACATTAATCGCACCAACTAGAGACGTCACAGTAGGAGTAATGGCAAGTATGTGACCACCAAATATGCATTGAGCTAGTGATCAAGGTGCATTAAACCCATGCTCAAGGAAGCATCCTCAAAAATCTTCGTGGGAAAACCATACAACACATGGGTGAGGGATCCCATATTCTATTCACGAAGAGAGAACAAACAAAGAGTGATAGAGTCTAAAGAACATAGAGAGAGTTCACAGAGACCACAGAGATCGTTCTAGTCCAGTAGACATTTGACAATCACCACCATGGCACTGCCTAAGAAAGAATAAACGAGCCAAACCACCAAGAAGACAAGAGTTCAAACTAGGTCACGAGGACAGGCAGAAGAAGGTGAACAATAGCCGCCGGAGGTCATAAATGTCAATGAAATCCCATCCCCATAAATGATACCAGTACAATCCACACTGATACTGGAGGAAATCCAATAGCCAGTAGTAGAGGCCATGAATATAGATACGCTAGTAGTGGTGCATGAACCACAGAACCAGAAAGAAGAAACCCTAAAAGAGATGCAACCAAAGAATACATAAGAAGCTCTGAAATTCAATGGCATGACGCTGAAGCCGACAATAACAGTGGATCCAGATGAGTCTCAAACAACCATCTTAGAACACCCAGCAGGGGAGATGGGTGAATATGTCTTGACTTGGCTAGAATGGGTTACAGAGGAGTAACTAAAAGTTGCTATAACTTCAAGCCATCCACCACTGCAACAGAAAGACAAAATACAGATACCAATGTCACCTCATAAGAAACCTGCAGCATAAATTGTTCTACCGCACATACCAGCTGGGGTACAAGTAGGACCAGAGCTACTAGGCCACGTCGAGAAGCTAAAATATTTAGACCACGATGTAGCAGACGAAGCCAAGTTATTGAAACTTGTACAGAGGGTCTCTATATAGAACACATGTACAACTCGAGTTGGAGAACCAATCAACCAGCCACACCAGTGGGAAACTAGGCTAGAGAAAATGGGAATTATAGGTCTACTGGACCTACCACATTTTGGCATAGGCCAATAAGAAACAACATGCGTCAAACAAATATTAGCAGTCACACATGGAGGGGACATATGGATGGACAAGCCCATCCCCATAACCATTGAGCTTATTGCCCAAACAACAGGATTACCAATCTGGGGTATGGATCCCACGTCATTTTTGGATGACAAAACCAAGGATAAAGCGCTAGCGGAAGAGATGAAGAATAAGTATGACACTGCTATAGGTACAAGAGGGATCATCATCAAACAAATCAACAATGTAGCCACATAATTAGGCGCGGAAATCTTAGCCTCCAAGCTACTAAGAAATGTCGCAGGGAGAAAGTCCTAGTTGGAGTTGTTGCAGTTGCAACCCAGTGCACATAAGGCACCTCAATGAGTTGGGTGTCATACTTATTGAACTTGTTCCTAGAGGACTGCAAGGATGCACGAGACCTAGGCATATATTTCCACTACTCATGGTTGATTACCTTTGTTAGCACTCTGTAATTTGCCTAAGGTTGTAGAGGCAGTCACATAGGCAACATCAAAACCACTTCAAGTAAGGGATCTAGCCCTCCAAGACTCAGAGAGGGATCTCTCTGTCAAATTTAGATTTGTTTAGAATAGGATATTAGGCTATCTATGCAGAATACAATATGTTATTGAAGTTTTTTGGTTGAGATAGTAAAATAGGACCATTGAACTATGGGGTCTGTGTTATAAAGGTAAAGATCAAAGAATAGATATAAATATTCTTTTCATAGGGAAGGATAATGCAACTATTGGATTCTTTAGAGATAAAGTGATGGACAACAAAAAAGATGATATTATCAATTAGAGTAAAGAAGCAACTAAGAATTTCTTTACTGTAACATCAGAGGATGAACATTTAGATCTTTAAAAGCTAGAAACAGAGTACACAAAGGTAAATTCTGCAACTTTCACTCCTTTTAAATGATCAGATCAGAAAACAATATGATAACTGAGAGAGATAAACATTCAACGAAGAAGAGAAAAACTTCACCAACAACTAACACACGGGAATCCTTTGAAACGTCTCTTTGTATTACTTGAAGATCTCTTGATAAAAGTTACAGTGCTTACAACTTGCTAGGGCGTAAAGATCAACAAACCTTTTACATTAAAATCATATCAATAAATAGGAGATATCCCCCCTCAAGTTTCGGAAGTCGGATTCAATCGTCTCGTCCAAAAATAGTAATAAATCGCTGAAAATCCTGAACTGTCTTCCATAAAACCGGGTCGAATTCGCTAAAAATAGGGGTACGCTCAGACGTATGTTTCTCTTCAATTATGACACCTAAGAAAAAATAAAAGAGGTTATTGTATATGAGCATGTTCTAGACAAAAACCTCCTTTGGTTTCACCAAATTCGCCTCCAGCTCGCCGAAATAGCCCCTACAAAATCAAGACTGTAACAGAAAAATGAAAAACGAAAAAAATGGGGCTCGAAGATGGATTTGATTCTCCCTACTCATGGCACCTGTGAAAACACTGGGATATTTTTTTGTTCTTCATCCCATTTTGAAAAAAAACCTCTTTCGTTTTTTTAAAATTCATCTCCGTTATCCCAAAAACGCCTTCGAAAAACGATTGGTTGAAAACGTTGCGAAAGTGGTGTTTTTGTGGAAGGGTGGTATTCTGGACCCCCCCTGAGGTGGTAAGTGGTTTTTTTTTTTTGGGGGGGGGGTCTGCTGGCTTGTGGATTCACCACGTGTCCATGAATGGTATCAGGAAACTACTTCATTTCGGACCCCCCCTCTCGTTAAACTTCGTATGGCAAGGGGGGATCCAGAATTATTTATGGCCATTTGATTTGGTTTTATTTGGGATGTGGTGTAGTGAACTTAGCATAAATGTTTTAGTTTTGTTTTAATTATTTATGTTTATATGTTTTACATTTTTGTTTATTAATTTTATTTAAAATATGTTTTTTTTTTTATATGATATGTTTTATTAAGTTTTATTATAATTTATTTATTTTATTTTAGTTTTATTTTAATTAATTATTATATGTTTTTATTTAAATGTTTTATATTGTTTTTTGTTTTATTAAATGGGTTTTATATTAATTAATTTTATTTTAATGTTTAACACTAACCTAAATTAACCTAAACACTAATGTAATTATTAGCTAATTGATTAATTAATAATTAATCAATTACTAACAAAACTAACTTAGCTTATTGGTCTAATTACACTAACTTTATTAACCTATTTACTAACTACCAACCTTATTAATTTATTGTTCTTTTTAGCCTAAGTTTGTTTATTCATGGATGGGTGGCGGGCGAGATGTAGCCAATGGGACAAATGTATAAGGAAGTGAGGGTGCAAAGGTGAGGGACTGAAAGGTGCAATGGTGGATGAAGGATGTAGTAGGGTGATGAAGGATCAGGCAAAATGGGTGGAGGGGAAAATGGAATCAACCGAGCCCAGTAAGACAATTTTCTTCATCATGGGAGCAACACCAAATAAGTAGCTGAAGAATCAAGTTGCTATGATTATAGGACCCCAACAGCCTTAATAGCCTTCATGGGATGGAAAGAGCCAAGGTATGTAGTTTTTTGTACCAGACCAAAGCCTCAAGGAGTGAGGTACTTGTTGCTCAGATCCAGGCCAGACTCAAGGAATAAGAAGGTGAACGAATCCATTTTTGAGGGATACCTACGCAACCTACATGAAGCCATCTCCAAGACGTGGAGAATTACACCGGAATTTGTCGCGTGATATGAAGACATCGCCAAATTCTAGGCAACATGACAAACAATGTGAATACAGGCAAAGAATGATCCAACAAAACAGTGGCTACAGATGCACTACTCCATCACAGAGGGTGATATTGACATGGTCATCAGCAAATGGCCCTAGGAATGGAGGATTCCAACCATTACCCATGAAGTGCGAGAAAGAACAGTAGAGGAAGAGGCAGAGCATGGAGAAACACAGCCTCCAAAAATCCAAGTGCCCAAGAAACCAAGAACGGGCCAAGGCAAGCCAACATAGGTAGATGAAGGGCCAAAGAAGAAAGGGACCCAGAAGGGGAAGAAGGAGAATACACAACCAACCGGGAAACAACATAAACAGGCTGAGGGAGTGCAAGAGACGACCTCAAATCCCAACACATAGGAACCAAGGGGAAATAAAAGACCAGCCACACAGATAGAAGGTGCGTGCAAGAAATAAAAGGCACAATGAACACCGCCAGAATATATGATCACAGATGATGATGGGGAGATGATCATCAGAATGGTCCAAGATTGTCTAGATGAGGACTTTGACCATGCTGCACGTCATAGGGACAAGATCCAAGAGGATTTGGGAGACATACAAAAACTCATCAAACAAATCGGGGAAGGGGAAGATAACAAGCAGCAGTAGGGGCATAGAACCATCAGCACCACAGACCGAGGAAAGAGTGGAGGTAGAAGAACGAGATCCATTCTACTCATTACCACATGCAAACAAAACATTCTACATCACACCTAGTATGTTGAACATGGATGAAATCATGGGGCAGACACCCTTGAAGGATTTAAGCTACATCCAATGGGTCTTGATGTGGATGCCATCTAGGGAACTACACAAGTTGCAGGTTAACATCGACCACGAGGTACAGTCTCATGCACACAAAGACTTAATCGAATTTCAACGAGAAACAAAGAAGTGAGAGGTGCTGGAAAAAGTCTATGAGTAGGCCAAGTCTGAAACTCAAGAGGAAAGAGAACGCAGGAATGAACTAGAATGAAGAGTAGGAGGATTTTTTGAGAAGCTTTCAAACATCGCACAGGGGAATGAACTTGTAGTAGCAAAAAATATTGATCAAATTGTGCAAGAAATCAAACAATACTAGAAGGAGATTGAGAATTTCCGAGAGCACCTCATACCAACCACACCACCAACAGTGAAGGAGCAAAGGAATCAACAATAAACAACGCATCTACAGGAGATAGAGCAGCAGGTCAGCACAATCACTGACTTGTTTGACAAAGAAACACAACTTTGAACTAGGTTGGAGGAAAGGATCAATTCCGTGATCCAAGAGCTCAAGAAGAAGAAAAATACAATACCAATCCCAGAATGATTCAAAGGGACGTAGGAGATGAAGAAGCTGTAAGCAGAAATCATCACTTTGCAAATGTAGAAACAAGAGCGTCAAGCTCAAATGGAGCCATTACAAGAGAGGGTAACAGAAGTACTGACACATACAGAGGAAGCTAAGACACTGATAGCGTAGACCCAGGTAGAATGTGTAGGATTGATCAATGACAAAGTGGCAGTCCAAGTAGTGGACACAATCAAGGAGAAGACCATGCACGCACTGACACAAGCAACAGAGCTCAAGGAAAAGTTCCAGACGATCACCAAGGAGATCAAGGAAGCTCAGAAGGATTAGGTGGCTCAGGATGAGCCACATGTCAGTGTTGGGTCCTATTGGAATCATGTCGAAGTGGAAAGAAGGATGATCATGGGGAAAGAAAGAGTGCAGAAAGTCAAGCAACAGTTGGAAGGAAACACACCATGCACGCATGTAAGAAAGTGTGAACAAGGAAAGAGATAGATGGATGGAGGAACAACATGCGCACATGGGAGGAAGACCTAACATCGGTAGGTTTAGGATTTTGGTAACGAATTGTAATGGCTGAAGAGCCAAAGATGTATAAATATCGATACTGAGGTATTGTGGAAGAGTTCTGTAGTTTATTTATTTTGTAGTTGTTCTGATTTAGTTAGTAGGTGGCTTTGCATTATCGTAGATATGCATGAGTTGATGCGATATGTAATGTTTCTTGTATGAACTATTTTTGTAAGTTGTTGAGCTAGAGGAGAGGAGAGAAGGTATATCTTAAGGATTATATTGCAGGCTGAGGAGCCTGGTGTGGTCTAGTTTGCCTCGTATAGATCTTACCCATCTGAGGGGAATTATAAGAGCGTGGCGCTGTAGATGAAAAACTACCATAATAAAAGAGAAGAGAGCCAAATATTTGGGGACGTAGCCTAGGAGGGGTTGAACCACAGTAATATCTATGTAATGTGATGAATGCATGCATATCTTTATCCTATTTTTAGTAGTTAAATATTGTGCTTAATGAATGAATGGGTTATTATATTGCTATGAAATAAGTTTGTGTTATTAAGGAAATAAATTGCTGAAGGTAATGCACAGTCGCGAATAACAATAGGTTACAATTACAAGTTATAGTAAATGGCTCTAAATACAGATCTCATATCTCATACTCAATCCTGGGCTATAAACACCTAAGTCTTACAACCACTCATTAAAGCTATCTTAGGTGAGATTGCACAACACATTTTGTGTGTTGTGTTGCCTTCTGGTTTACCAGGAGGGACAATAGTTTTAGAGGATTTGTTGGAAAACCAAAAGACATGAACCCTAGGTCAATAATAATCTTAGAGTAGAATAGAGGAGAGTAACCAAAAGTACCTCTGATATGCACAAGGTACACCACACTGCTTATCTTTTCTCCCTACTTTTATTTTGGTTTAATTGCACTGTCAAGTTCTTTAGGTCCTCCTTCAGCTCCTATGTAGATATATATGTTTGATTATACTGATTCTCCTCTAATTGTATCGCTTCTTGTAGTTCCTCTGCCTAAGTTTCAAACTTTTTTGTCTCAATGGATATTTGAAATGTGGTAACAAATAATTTATAAACAACTGCCTGTGGATATTTGCGCTACTTTTTCTTCCTCATAAGTGACTCTTTTCACTTCCCATATTCTCTCACACACGAATAGGTTCTTCTATGGGTCTTATGATCCATCCTCATGGAACTCTGGTAACCTTATCAATGGATCTAAACCTTCCATTGTAGAATGTGTTGTACCTGATCCACACGATACTACTATCTCTGTACTATTATTTGGACTTGAACACCCACTGGTATTGCTACTGGTAATTCCACTTGTACCACTACTTGCACTGCTGCTGGTACTTCCACTTGTACCCTCATTTCTATTATGATCTCCTAGATTCCTATGACTGTTAGTCACTGGTTTTCTAAAAAAATCTTTCTTTGTTGATGTGTTAATCCTACATGGGGTTGTAGGTTCTACCCTGATTTGGACTTGGACAACAATACTTGCTTCCACATTAAATCATGATTCTCTAGTCTTTATTTTATATGTGGCGTGAAATTTTTATTCAATTTTCTCCAAAACATGAAGATCCTCTACCTCTTCCTCATCACTCTCCAAGCCCTCCCTCTCGGCTACTTCTCTTTTCTTCTTATTGAGATTATACTGGTAGGGTCTGCCACTGTGCCTCATTCTCGCCTTCTACAAAATTTCCTAGATCTCCACTTGATCCATCATAATGGGATATTTCTCTTTACTCCACTCTCCTCTATCCATTTCCCTCTCCATCTCATACCTTCCTCATTGTTTCCCCTAACTCCCCCATGCACACAGGGTAGTTTAGCTTTCTAATTCCATGGTTAATATCCCTTTTATCATGCAATAATCTCTTAATTGAAGTGTACAATGACCTAATGTACCTTCCTATTGGAACCTTAAGAAACTTCTTCTCTTCTAGACTATAATACTTCGTTGTATATACTACAAACTTAGTGATATGCCCCACTACAATGTTGTCTAGCCAAAAATCTATTGTATGGGTGAATTTGTTATTCACCCTCTTCAACTGCACAATACTCTCTTCTGTCCACTCCACCAATCTAACTCTATTTGTTGGATGGGTATATTTAAACCATGCCATCCACTCTTTCAATAGCATGGTAAACTCACTAAATAAACTCTCATTTATTTCGCTGAATACGTATCTCTCCAAGTACTATCTTGGCTTAAACCTTGGGATTCTATTATCTTTGTGGGAAAACTCTAGTTCCTGAATTGTCACCCATATTTCAATCTCCTCTTTCATGGGGTTCCAACCTAAAAACATCTCCTTTCTTAAACCCTCACACTATATTGCATGATATATCCCTCTTGATCTAATCTTTTGAGTTCCAATTGGCAACAGAACCATTGTTGACTTTATGGGCTGAACTAGGTTCTAACTACATTATTACCAACAACCCTTCGACCATCGGCCCTTTTGGATACCAAAACGAAACACAACACACAGAGTGCACTGTGGAATCTCACCTGAAATAGATTCAATGGGTGGTCGTAGGACTTAGGTGTCTGGAACCATGGGATGGGATGCAGTTCTATCTCATGGGCATTAGATCTAATCAATTGTTAACCCTCGAATACCCATTTATTATTCTATCCCTTGATGGATCTTAATTTTGACCAGTGACACAACTATTCCAATAGAACTTAATTAACCATTATAAAAACATATACCCAATGACATATATTCATTTACTGCAACATAAGATTCATATTTGAATACTAACTATGACATTCATCCATTTAGTGTTGTTCTACAGATTTCATCAATTTATCCTTAGTGCGCAATATTATTTCCTTTCTCATTTTAACATGTTCATTATAAAACTCATTAAAGAAAATATAACCACAAGTACTAAAAACATTCACACATAACCCAGATATACCATGGTTTACCCCCTCCAAGGGATATGCCCACAAAGATGAGTAATTTCATCTCTTTATTAATCTTCCTACAAAATCTAGTTTTTCACACTGTACATTTATTCCTCCATTACAATCAATCTCCATAGATTGCAATAGTCTTCACAAAACTGAGAAATTATAACCAAACAACCAACCAGAAAACAACAACAACAATAAAAACAACCCTTTTCATAGTCATAATACGTTCTACTTATACCAAAAATGGAACTAATCCCTTACAAAAACCCTAACCCTAAGTGGATTAGGTTTGTCCACATTCCAACTGACTCAATCTTGGCTAGTCCATGATTCAACCGCTCTCCAAGTTGGCTCTTGTCCAATTTCCAACTACTCCACAACAATTTGTCCACTTTTTAACTACTTTTCCTCGGTGTTGGTTTTCCTCTTTTTCCGACACGCTCACAATTGTTCGTTGTTGCCTTATATTTTCTGATTTATGCCTTGATTCCTTCAAAACTTCCTTGATTTTCTCCCAAAATTGTCCCGCACCAACACATTTTCACTATCGACCAGTTGGCATATGATAATCACCATCCTAATTCGACATTAGTTCAAGCTTCCCCTTTATATTTTCCTAGTGTTCGTGTATAATCTACCTCGCCACAGGTTAATTATTTGGTGTCTTATCCTCAATTTTTAATTGCTTCTAAGAAGGAACATGTGCAATCATGTTTTCCTTCTCAATACATGGTCTTGTCAATTGATCAGTTTTGTTATCCAACGGGGGCATGGGATCCCTTGCTTCCCCCTCTTGGTCTGAGTGATCTTGAGTCTCCTTTTGAGTTCGATATCACTATTTGTATATCATCAAGCCCTCCTTCTTGTGATTCTTCATTGATAGACTCTACTAGTAATGGACATAACCTTCATCATCATATTTAATATGGTATGTTTTCTTCACCCTTTGGAACTATTGACCCTCCTCATTCACGTGATTTAACGGATATTGAATATCCTTCAGATGAGGCTATCCTTGAAGCCATGACTATGATTTTTGTACCGTGGGAAGACTTACACCATGGTTTGTGTTTTCTTCCCTTTTGGGAGACTTTCTGGGTTGACTATCGAAGAGACTCTTGGTCAGAGCCTAGTAGAGAGATCTACCTGAGATACTACCACACATGAGTCATAAGGTTGTGTGGTACCTTGTACATATTTTACAGTCTAGGTTTGTTGTTTTCAAGCTTTGTATCCAATAAAACCTCTTATTTTTCTAATTTTCTATCTATATTGGATTTATTAACTTCTGGATGAGTGTTATTGGCCTTATATGCAAGATCTTGGAGACAATTTTTATTTTGAATTTTGTTCATCGTATTGATCCGTTCTGATAGGTATTGACCTTGAAATTGGTATATAGGTTATATTCCCCCCTACTTGTATTTTTTGCATTATCCATTTCATGTTTCATTTATCCTTAGGATCGATCCCACTGAATTGAGTTACTAACCTTCCTTGCTGATAAGTGTGTCGTACTTTATGTGGTAGATCCTTCCTTCCATGTGCATCCTAGTTAGAGGCTTGTTTTCCATTTGGTTCCCATGCCGAATTACTTCATAGGCATGTGAGTCCTTTTAGTCTGGCCAGTAATTTCCAGTGAAGCCTCATTCTTCTTCCTAGTCATCATTCTTGGCCTTTCCCATGGGACTCCCTATGAGCATAGTTTATTGTCTTTCAAGATTGCTTAAACTTTGAAAGAAGTATCTAATGAGATATTATTTATTCTTTTCGGTCTCATTTAGATTAATTAAGAAAAGAATCCCCTTTGAGTCTTCTTTAATCCCTTTTCAAATTCTCTAAAAATGAAAATATTTTTGAGCGATCTTGTTGCCCTTCATGCTCACCAAACTCAAATTTGAAGGAACATCTGTCCAGCGGTAGTTTACCCCTTATTTGGTCTGGATGGTTAACTTTACCAATAAAGGTATGCCCCAGGAGCTTCGGTTCGCTAGGAGAGTATTCTTAGGTGTAAGTTTACCCCTTTTTTGGGCTTGAGGGACTAAATTTTTGAAAAAGGAACATTCTCCTTCATTTTGGTTTATCTCCTTTTCAGGCCTTGGAGATTACTTACGAAAAAGGAACCCCCTCAGAGTCCATAGTTAAGCTCTTTTCAGACTCCCTAAATATGAAAAGATCTCTGAGTGACCTTGTTCCTTTCACACTCGTTAATTGGTCCAAAAAGAACATCTATTTGGCATAAGTTTAACCCTTTTCCGACCAATAGATTATCCAAGAAAAAGGTACGCCTCAGGAGATACGTTTCGTTGGGAGAGTTCTCCTAAGTTATATTTTATACTTTTTTGGGCTAAGGAGACTAAACTCAGAAAAAGGTTGTGAGTCCATAGTTAATCTCTTTTTAGAATCCTTAAAATTGAAAATATAGACGAGTGATCTTGTCTCTGTCACACTCATTAAAATGGTTTTGAAGAGATGTCCTTTCAGTATAAGTTTAACCGTTTTTCGAACCGACTAGACTAAATATGAAAAATGAACACTCTGGAGTCATCTTTTAGTGTTTTTCAAACTATCTAAACTTGAAAAACCATCGATATTACCTTCTGAGGGCTTGTAAAACTTAACATGGAGGGAGTCTTGTTGTTTCACACTTAATCACATCACATGTATCATCCTTGCATATTTGGCCTAATGTCAGCTCCATGTTTCTATTCAACTGAAACTTCAAAGCATTCCTTAAATGCAAGCCTTGTAATAATTTTTCCCTTGCAATCTGACACCTTGACCCAAAGAGGAATTTTCTTGAGTGTCCTTAGCCTGCACATGTCTCTTTGCACTGAGAATCAATATGTTCCATGCACTTGGAACTAGTTATCTTGCTCACGACACTCCTTCCTCCTTTGTAACGTAGCATTCTTTTATTCTTTTTCATGCTCGTTAAAAAATTTGAAAAATACAGAAAAAAATCAAATATTTGAAAAAGAGGGGACATGATATACATTCTCTTTTATTCAGCAACAAGATAGTCACCCTTGGACAAAGTACATCCTTTCTCTTGTTCTCCAAGCATTGGGATCTAGTATGACCTTAGGAAGTTGTTCTCGTTACATAGAGTTGTGACCTCCTCTGTTTGGTTACTCTTCTAAACACATGGAGAGTTTGTGGTGCCTCCTATATCACAGACTTATGTCAATATTACGATGTCTGAGTCTCATCATTTTTTGTTCTTTTGTCTAAGGGAAGTTTTATCCAACCTGAGTTGGCCCTTTTGGAATTTTTATCTTAACTTTTATGATTCAACCATTCTGCAATTTGTCTCTTGACTTTCATGAGTCAGCCATCCCGAGAGTCCAGTCAAGTTCAAATTCAAATTTGATGAAGTTCTATTCCTGATGATCGAGATCCTCCAGTATTTCCCTGACAACATGTTGAAGACCTCAGGGTAGGGATTCTTACACTCCTATTGTACTCCTACCTGTGTTTTGAAGATATTGAAGTTGTTTCTAGAGTTATGAAGCTCCTCATTTCCAGCCATAGGAATTGATGCTTCTTGAATATGCATATTATATTGTACTTAAATATCATCAAATGATTTTGGGATGTAGATCCGATGTGTATTGATCGTGGCTACACTTTACATAATACATTTATATGACATGAATCTGCATTTTATTTGATTGGAATCCATTATTAGTTTATCCCAAGCATGGGTATGCCTACCTCAGAGAGATTATCATTGTTTTCCAGATGGAACCTCCCTAACTCTAGTCTTGGGATAACTCAACTTTGTGCTTTCCCACTGGTAAATATATTGTAAATTATTTCATCCACAAGTTTCTCTTCTGACCTCACACATTAGGGGGAATATGTTATTGTCCAAAACTTCCCTACCTATGCATACATGGCATTGGCCTTTCCACTTACACAATTTTCAAAATTATTGCTGAGGACCCTTCTTTAAAAACTAGTTTTTTGGAACATGTACGCGCCCTGCTGAACTAAATCTTGCGTACACACACATGTTGCATACTAGACATCTCACATACATAAGCAAGTTTCATGCTAGACAGATCATGTTTACCTCCAAAATTTGCAAAAAATATATAATTGCAAGGAATTTGGCGGAGTTTACAGGCTATCGAGGGTTTCTCAACCATTTCACCCATTGTATCCCATCCCCAAACTGAATAACTATCTTTTTCTCAGATAAAAAGAGGTCTTGGGGTCCCATTTACAAGAACAATAAAGATATCAACTAATCTCTGCCAAAATCCCTTCCCCTTCTAGCCCAATTTTTGAATCCCTTTCTGAGATTTGGCTTCAACATTCCCCCTCCAAACCTTTTTCCTTATACAACCATTTCCATTTCCCAAATAGATCAATTGGTTTTGAAAGGAAAGTATGGGAATGATGCACTTGGATAAACAATAAGAGTATCCTGAACCTAGTTCGCAGAGCGTTTGCCAATAAGAAGGTTGTAATTTTTCCGATCTTCATATTGAATAAAAGAGTTCTCTCCTGTCCCAACACATTGTTTCTTTTTGTATTTATTGATTAATGCATATATGCTTATATTTGAATATTGAAAGTAACAAGTAGAGATTGTATATTTGTAGAATTGTTTGCCTAAGTGTTCTTGCAGGTCATATTTGGGAAGAGACCCATAGCCTAGGAAGATACAAAGGTGAAGGAAATATGCGTCCTACGTTAGGACCAAAGTTACACCTATTGATATTCCTTCCTCTCTCTTGTATTTTAGGTTAGATAGTTTTGGGATAGATTAGGAATAGGACTGTATTTTAAGGGAAGTCAGTGCTCTACCTGTACCTTGACCCAATATAGTAATAGGGGGATTTTCCCTTCTAGAACTCCTAAAATTTCTTCTTGATTTTTTCATTCTCAATAACGGATGACATGTACATTCCAATGTTTGGAAGAGGAGCATCTTGATGTAAATATATTTCATGTTCAATCTCCCTTTTAGGAGGCAACTTTGTAGGTTATTGAAACAACTAATCATAATTGGATATGATGTTGATCAATTCCTATTTATGATTTGTATCAAAACCTCCTAAAGAATCTATTATATATTCTTCTTTCTATTTCACTATCATGCGAACAAAATATTTACTTGCACTCACGAGTCTCTTCATTTTCCCTATGCTCACTAAAGAAACATTAGTTTTGATGCGATGAGATCTGACAAGATATTCAACCCTATTCTTAAGAAGGTGATATTTATTTTAGAACACAACCTTCCTATCAAATAGATATGGAATACCCAAGATAATGAAACAAATTTCAAGAGGCACAACATCTAACTCGACCTCATCAAAGAACTTAGTTTTAATTGTGTTAGCACCAGAAGTCACTCCTGGATTGCGGCAGGAATAAGCCTAATACTGATCAGTTTTATATTTCATGATAATTGAATTAAGGTGGTCGAATGGATGCAGACCTAGGAGAATATCGTTTTAACTCAGAAAACTGGGCTAGGCATGCACAGACAGGTAAGGTCCTAATCTAACTTCCATCAGTAAGTTGAATTTAAGGTGAGAAGATGGAAGACTTGGTGAGAATATGAACGAGTCTTCTATGGGCATCTGGCCTTCCAACAGCTCGAGGAATAAAAATGAGACACTAAAATATGTCAAACTAACAAAGCTACAACAACACAATGATGGCTCGACTGGATCCTCCAATTTCGAGCATCGTAATACTTCTATAACAACTTGACTGGATCCTCTGATTCCAAGCTATTCAATGTGAGAGGGAAATGTAACACAGGAAACTAACTAAAACTGGTGTAAATATTGCAGTGATCAACCATACATCATCCTACAACATGGAAACCCTCGACTGGATCCTCCAATTCCAAGTGTCTTAATACAAAGTTTATAGAGAGATGACAAGAAGTCGACTTTCATTAAACAAGAAGTCTCAAATGCTAATACATAACCAAGAAACCAATGCTTCATCAAAACTTTACAATCGGGAGCCAATCTCAACCATTGGCCCTAAAACAAATCGAAAAATGCCTCTAAATAATTGGATTTGGCTCAATCGTCAAAGGCACGATCATATCATGAGTTCAATGCTTCACGTAAGCAAGTTTCCCTATCAGGTTGTGCATGAAGATGTCGGTCAGATTTCCCATGCAGTCGACTGTCAGACACAATCTTTGTCAGGCTGGACTGACAGTCACCTTCTAAGCTTTGTCCCTTTCTGACCTTCTATTTATGGAAGGAGACGAAATTCAACCACCATCAACCACCTTAATAACTTCTTTCTCAGGATTAGGTAAGGCCCAGTACACTCTACTCTTGGACAATGTGATGACCTTTCCTTGGCCACTGCTACTTCGTTGGATTTCTACGAGGGGGCCCGACCTATAAATGTGGAAGAAGATCTGACAAGGAGGCCGATGGCACCAACAATGCGAAGGTGAGATGAGGGGTGCTGAGGTGAGAACACCAAGTGACAGAGACACGGGGGCTATGACACAAAACGAGAAGTTCCACAGGAAAATGTATCGGGAACAAGTGGAAGTGGCATGGAGCATGGAGGTACAGGTGTCAGGAGATAAGAGGGATGAAAGAAAAGAGGACATGACACCTGGGAGAGTATAGGATAGGTGTGCGGTGGTGAAAGGTAGGAGGGAAATGAGAGATGTGATAGGGGAATAGGAGAGGCAGAGTGGGGGACACTTGTCAATAGGAGGAGTAAGCGATAAGTGGAGGAGGAAGCAATAAAGAGATTTATGGGGGACCCACACAAAAATGCCCATATCGGATCCCACCCCCCATTAAAGGCAGAATGACAAGGGGGTCTAGAATGAGACCTTAGTCATCGATATGGGCGCTTAAATCCTGGTCGTTGAAACTTGTGCACGCTCACATCGGACCCCCGCCCATTAAAGGTAGAACGATGAGGGGGGGGTCCTAAATTGGACCCTATCCCTAGATTTGGGTGCGTAGATCCTGGCCGTCGATCTTACTTCTTAACCATCATGTTGGACCCCCCCCCACCCATTAAAGGCATAATGGGGGGGGGGTCTGGAATTGATCCTTGGTTGTAGGTCCAGGTGCGTAGATCTTGGCCGCCTAGATCCACTTACCTCTTAGCGCAACGTGCCCCGACACCCCAAACTTAGTATAAGTGGGTTTTTAATCCAGTATGTGCCATTCTTCGCCAGAGGGGTCCATTTCTTAGGAAAACAACCACCTAACAACAATATGTGATAACATTAGGCTCCATGGGGGATGTCTTGCTACCTGTGAGAAGCCAAGATCTCTTTGCAGCTTCAGTGCCTTGTTGTTGGTCTATGGAGTCACTTATTAAACAGAAAAACAAATAGGAAAACTAAATTTACAAATACAAAGGACCCACATATGGCTCAAAAGAAAATCTTCTTCAAAAAATGCTCATTCATAGGGCCATTAAAAACTTCCTCACCCTCCAAATCCTGTAACCTGTAGGTATTATTTGAAAATACTTTAGATATTTTGAAGGGCCTGATCCACAGAGATTCAAACTTGTTGTGTTTGCCTCTGTCCTGCTTGGGTGCATCCCACTTAAGCAGTAGATCTCCCATTTGGAAATCTTCCTTTCTGACTTTCTTGTTGATATTTTGTTGATGCTCAAGTGTTTTGTCCATCACCTACTCTCTAACCTGCTGGACTTATACCAGCTGATGTATTCTTCTGATCATGCCATCAGGCTCTTCTTGGTAGTCCTGAAAGAATTTTTCTACAGGTAAATCCAGATCAGAAGGAAAAACAACTTTAGTCCCAGAAACAAGTTGGAAAGGGGAGATGCCTAGGGACCTCTTCGGTGTCACTCGATCATCCCACAGAGCGAATTTAAGCTTTGAATCCCAGGCTTTCTTGTTGTCTTCTAGCAGTCATTTGATGATCCTTATTATACTCTTGTTAGAGGACTCTGCTAAACCATTTCCCTAGGGATAGTATGGGGTAGAGTGAATCAATCTGATTCCAAATTGGTCACAGAATCAAATCAATGGATCGGCTTTGAAGGATGTTACATTATCAGTGACAATATTTCTTGGGCAGCCAAATCTTGCGATGATGTTCTCCAGGAATCCAATGATTACCTTATGATAATCACTTATGGTGGGGATAGCTTCGATCCACTTAGTAAAGTAATATGTGGCAGTTAGGATCCACCCATGTTGACCACTTGAAGCAGGATGAATTTCCCCAATGAATTCCAACCTCGATTTTCGAAAGGGTCTTGAAGCTACTACAGGATTTAGTGGTAGGGATTTGAGTTGTTTCTTTCCTGAGAATTTTTAGCACTTGATGCAGGCTTTGATCTTTCTGTAGACATTAGTGAATAAAGTGGGCTAGAAATACCCATCCCTGAGAATTTTGTAGGTTGTTCTTTTCCATAAATGATTCCCTCCACACAGGCTGTCATGAAAATCCAACATAACCCTTTGGGCCTCCTGTGGGTCTAGACATCTCAAAAGAACCTCCAGGGGCTCTTTCCAATATAAAATTTTATTAACAAGGCAATATCTAGTTGCTTTGAGCTTCAGATCTCTTACCTTTTTCCTCTGCAAGCCATCAGGGGGCCGCAACTCTTGTAGAAAATATATGACATACTTGTACCAAGGACATCCTGCTAATTGGGGGTCTGCCCGAACATTTGTATCAGATAGTTCGGCCAACTGATATTCTGAGCATTTTTTGGCAAAGTTCACCCCCAAAGCTATGCAATTTTCTTTAGCCAACAACTTGGACAAGCCTTTACCTTTGATCAATTTGGTGGTATTTATCTCTAGGTCAAATTCAAGGATCTTGGCGATCCATCTGCTCCTCCTTCCATCTATGTCTGGCTGAATGAGGATCTCCTTCACAACAGTTGAAGGGACATATGCAATGATTTTTGAATGCAAGACATAGACTCTGAAAGATTTGAGAGATTTCACCAAGGAATAAGCCTGCTTCTCCATAATGTCATATTTTATCTCTGTATCTCTCAATGCTCGACTGAAGAAAGAAATGTGTTGATCCAAACCCTCATAATTTTTTTGTATTAAGACAATTGCAACAATATCGAATGAAGAAAAAGAGAAAATAAGGAAATCCTTTGAGTAATTAGGATTGATAAGCACAGGAGCTTCATTCAAGGCTTTCTTTATCTAATCAAATGAATTTTGAGACTCAGCAGTCCATTTAAATTCATTTCCTTTCCTCAACATGGTTGTTATAAGCTTTACCATCTCAACAAAGTTGGAAACAAACCTCCTCAGAAAATTAATTTTTCCCAGGAAAGCCTGGACTTATTTTCTGGATCTCGGGAGTGATAGGGTTTGGATTGYTTCGACTCTGCTGGGATCAATCATGACCCCTTCAACCAATACTAAGTGGCCCAACAATTTTCCCTCCTTCATGGAAAACAAAGACTTCTTGGGGTTTAAGGAGAGGCCAAACTTCATGCATTTCAGGAAAACCCTTTTTAAATRTTGACGGTGCTCTCTATTAGACTTGAAGAAGACTGTGATGTCATCCAAATAGATGACCACAAACTTGTCCCTTTCTCCAATGAAAGCGATATCCATGGTTCGCTGAAAKGTTTCCTCTACATTCATCAAACCAAAGGGAATTTTGGCATACATGAATGTACCCCAAGAAGTGGTGAATGTTGTCTTTTCTCTGTCCTCCGACAGGACAAAGATCTGATTGTAKCCAGAGAAGCCATCACTCATGGAAATCCTGGATGCTCTTGTTACCCTTTGCAATATATGTTCCATATTGAGAAAGGGGTAATTTTCCTTATTTGAGCTTCTATTCAGATTTATGAAATCAACACAGAGTATGATTTCTCCACTTTTCTTTCTCACTGGGACCAAATTGGCCACCCATTCAGAATATCTCAAAGGGACAATGATTTGGGCATCCAACAACTTCTTTACTTCTTTTTCCATGATAGGAAACAACATAGGATTGATTTGTCTTAGATTCTTCCTGAATGGCTTGGACTGCTCTTTCAGTGGGATCTTGTGCTCATTGGCAGTTGTACCATATGTCTTGATATCTTCACAAGTCCAAGAAAACACATCAGAAAATTCCCTTAATAACTCAGCATACTCGGTCCTTTGCTCCTTTTTCAGGATACCTGACAATTTGATAAACTTTGGCTCCTCCTCTCTGCCATTGTTGCACTCAGTTACATCAGCATCCCCATTTGAAACCTTACCCTTTACTTCCACATCATTCCCATCGAAAAATATTTCTAAAGGAACTAGTCCCTTTGTAATGTGATTGCTAGGCAACTACACAATATGATGATTAGAAATCTTGTTTAGAAAATCATCAGTATAAGAGTCAACTTCGGAAGCAGGGTCTTGATCAATGTGCAGTGCTGAAAAATCCTCAATAGTCTCTAGGAATATTTTGATTTCAAGATCATCCTCAAAATCCTTCCAATACTTGACATTGTCAGGTATGGAGGGCCTGCACTTTACTTCTGTATCATACCTGAGCTTGGGTGGCAGGGGCACTTTGAATTTTCTTTCTGAAGTGGCTAAGGAATCGATCATTGTATTCCCTTCTCTAGGAATGAATGAAATGTTAAAAGCCGAGAAGAAATTGTCTATCAAATCCCACACTTCATTCCTATACGATCTCAGCCTCGGATGCTTAGCTTGGTAGATATTTATGACTTTATTTACAACCAACTTGGAATCTCCAAACACAGACACTTCTTTGATTCCCATTTCCTTTGCAGCCCTCAAACCCAACATAAGAGCTTCATACTCTGCCACATTATTGGTAGTCTCAAATTCTAATTTGCAAGACAGAGCTATGGTCTCTTGGGCTGGTGAGATAAACACCATTCCATCACCTGCACCTTCCTTGGAGGAGGATCCATCGAAAAACATTTTCCAAATAGAGGTGGTGGGGGAAAATACATGATAGGTAGAGGGATTCTTTTTAATTTTTAAAGGAGGCTCGGGGGCATCAATGAGATATAGTAAACTGGACCCCAATTCGGTGTCAAGGGAAAATATAGGATGGTTGGTGGGTTTTTTTTCATCACTGATGATATAAGCCAATTGGGCCTCTCTGTACAACCTTCTATGTTTCCCTCCAAAAACTGGAATAGTAGCATAGGTGAGGTCCATTTGCAGGGTTCCCCCAAGTATTTTTATCCAAGATCTTGACAACAACATGCCAAACTTGGGGGGAACATCAACCACTTCAATTTCCATGACCATACTCTTCATGGGAAACTGGAACAATGTCACTACTAGATCTTTGATGACTCCTAAACATTGGAATCTTCTAGAATCAAAAGAATACAAGTCATGGTAAGATTTTGTGACCTCCAATGCAATTTCTTCCATGATAGTTTTAGGCATGAGATTATGGGAGGCCCCTGAGTCCATCAAACAGTTATGCATCACCTTTTCATGTATGTTCAGGGATGTGTATAAGGGAGGGGATGAATCATCTTTGTCTTCTACCATAGGACCTAGGATTACTGCAGGCTTTTCATCTTGCAAGTTGATTGAATCTGTGGGATTGTATGAGGGTTCAAAATGCAATAGCTTGGAGAGGATCTTTTTGAAATCTTCATGTTTAACCAGTTCAGAGAGGGGTACAGGGATTCTAAATTTCTGAATTTCATGTTCAAAATTAAAAGAGGAGGGGAGCTTTGGAATTTCTTTTACCTCGGGAACAGGGGCTTTGACCACTGGAGGAGGGGTCTGTGTATTCTTAGCTTTGTCAATGTCTGCCATATCTTTGGCAGTCCTCTCTGATCTAGTAGGTTTCTCAGGAACATCAGGTGCTCCCGTCTTCTTCTTGGATATGAAGTTGTATATATTTTGGCTGCTGCTAGCCTTGTCTCCCTTGCTCATCTCATTGAGATGACTATTCATGAGAGACTCCTCATATTCTGATTGAGTCAAATGAGGAAAAGGGGGGGTGTATCCAAACCAATGGATCTCAGGATCAATCTCATATATTTCCTCTCCTTCCTCACCAGCATATAGGTTTTTCTGAAGAGGAGTCTAGATTTTTTGATCGTCTCTGTCTCTATTCCTGGGCTCGCTTGGGAGAATTTGAGGAACATTATTATTTGGCCTCCTAAAGATGCCTCTGCTATCAATGTTTTAGGGAGTTTTGTATGTCTTATTCCCCTCAAATTTCATCTTCTCCATCTCTGTAGAAAGATATTTCACCATCTTGTTCAATTCATCCACTTGAGGGTGAGGCACAGAGGAACCAGAGGTTGAGGCCTCTGATCTTCCCTTTCTTCCATCTGTAACAACCTTATTTCTGAGCTTGTCAACAACCAACACATTAGATTCAACTTCTATGGCCGTATCTTTCATTTGAGATAAGGAAGTATCTCTTCCCTCTCTCAACAGGAGGCAAAAGTTAAGGTCAAATGTGTTAGAATAAGAGATTTTGGCAGAGGCTTATGTGGGCTCGATCTCAACAGGGATATTATTGTACATTTTATTGAATATTTTGGAGAAGTCAGAGACAAAATCTACTTCCTTTTTCTTCAAGGACCCAAACTCTATCATGTAATACATGAAATATTTTTTATCTCCCCACTGTCTCAAGAAGGCATAATCTAGAGCTTCAATCCTAGCAATATATCTATTAGTAAATCCCCTAAACCATTTCCTAACTTCACCGTCAATGCTCTAGACGAAGACTCTCATCCAAACATCCTCATTTTCAATGTTCAAGTTGTCTGCATAATTGTATAAGGTAGTAAGGTCCTCTTCAGCAGTTATGTCCTCCTCTCTAGTGAATGTAGGCATATACTTCAAGTAATCTCCAACAGGGAGAGGATTCACGGGCTAAGGTAGGATTAAGGGGGAATACTTGGCAGCCACTATGGCATCCATTCAATTTACAAGGGGATTAGCACCTGCCATAGGGATAAGAGATGGAGGAGAATGGGTTCGACTAGGAGAAACTAGAACTGAGCTTACAGGAGGAAAGGGAAACCGCAGGGAATTTGGATAAGGAGCTTCAGGGCTTAAAGGGACAAAAGTTTCCCTCTCTTCAGTAGCAGTAGTAATAGGAGGAGGGGTGGTAAAACCTGGCATAGGAAAATATCTTGAGGTGTTGGGTATGAACCAGGGTACAACCTCAGGAGAAAGGGGAGTGACAAGGCTTTCTCCCTCCCATCCAAGACTAGGAGGATAAAACTCAGCTGGAACACTCCCGAACTTTAGACTTCAGGAAAATCCAACAGAGGGCAATAAAATAGAATGATATGCAGGGTTTGGAGTTCCTATAGGACAATAAAAATCATTAGAAATACCTGGTTTTGCAGTAGAAGTACCTCCTCCAAAGGCCTTTCCCTTTCTGATAATATTTTCAGGGTCGACTTTAGGTGTCACTAAAGGCAGCTGTGGAGTAGACCTTGTATGTTTGCCTCTAGAAGCCACA
>ML783372.1:1164040-1184778 GCA_009831015.1 Picea engelmannii | reverse complement strand
CGACGATGACTCCTTGATCATTTAAGATTCTCCTCGTCAAGATATCGACCTTTTCCAGGGCCCAACTGATCATATCATTGTATGCCACAAGCCGAGGGAATGCGTCGATATTATGAATCTCTGATTCTGCTATGTCCCGATGGTGATTCTCAGAATCAATATGAGCATTCTTGAATTCACATTCCAGAAATTCAGAGATTTGAGTCCAAGATTTAATGGAGTCTATAGCATGTGGTGTGGTGTCGGAGATGATATCTCCTTCCTGTGTATCTTCACTCTTCTTCAGTGCCTTTTTCGCCATGGCTTTACGTTAAATGGAAAACCTGCCATAGAAAAGGAATGAATAAGCTCATCTGAATGCTTCTTGTGCTTGATAAAATGAAAACACAGACATTCAAATGGTCTTTTAATTCATTTAACAATGACGATATTGACACAGCTGACAAGAATTTAAGACATTTAATGCGGTAGATATTTTACTGAGATACACATTAGTACCACGTATCACCAGTTATTCTTTATTTAAAATGGCCGTATTTTGGCGCCTTTGAATTTTAAAGAAAACTCGGAACATTTTACTCAATCAGAAATTGAAACATGAATGAAACCCTAAAAAAAAAAATTATCATTAATCATGCTTTGGAAAAAAGGTTAATTTGTGCTAATCACAGATTAAGAGTCAAGATTTTGTTTTTTTCAGGATTTCGAGGATAGTGTTGTCGAAAGGTATGTTATCTCGAAATCCGATCTCCGAAATCATGAAATTGTGACAAGGTTAATTAAGACTTAAACGTTTTAGCAAAGTAATTGATTGATATTAAGCGTTTCGGGATTTCGGGAATCATTTTGACAAGAAGTATGTCATTGATGAATCCCGATTTCCAAAGTTGCAAAATCGCGATGTGTTTAGAAATAGGAATTAAATTCATCTTAATTAACTAACTAATCAGGGTTAAAGACAAAACATAGGTAGTTCGGTTTAACACAAATTATGGGTCAGGATTTCGCGATTCGGGATTTCGGGGATCGGTTTGACAAGAGATGTGTTATCACTGAACCTCGAATCCCAAAATCGCGAAATGATTAACTTAAGCCTTAAATTTTTTCATTAGAGAATTAATTAATTAGCATTTTAACTAACTCTCTTTATTTCAGGAAATCAAGGATTGGGATTTCACAATTCAATTTGTATTGAAAAATATGTTTTCAGGAAACCCCGAATTCCGAAAACTCTTTAAAGTTAACCTTAAATCCATTAGGTTTAAAACTTATCATGATTAAAATAATTTTATAGAAATGCGTCGGGATTCTTATAATACTTTTAGGTTTTTAGCCTTTTATTATTTAAATAATTGAGTTCTTCGGGAAATCGGTACCGTGCATTTGGGAATGATAACGAAACTTGCGTTTTATGAAAAGCCGAAACCCGAAAAAGGAAAGTTTAGGTCTTAGGGATAAAAAATTTAAGAATTGTTTCAACAGCAACAAAAAGTGCATTTCAAGGCTATGCGTAACATTGAGCATATTTCTCGACAACTCGGGGGCGCAACACTAGTACCAAACAATAATCCACAACCAACGGCTTCTAGAATTAATTCTATCACTTTTGTTCATGTCCTTAGAGTGGACCCCCCAACATTAATTTTGATAGATTCCAACTATGGTGGTATCTCATTGGCATCAAAACCCACTCCCCTAATACAGGATCGTGCTTCCACCCTTCTCTCTGAGTTGGGTGAGAGCAACAAAAGGTTGGGCCAAGCCCATGCACAATTATATCTCCAGCACCAAGTAGAAATCAACATGCACAATCATATGTGTGATCAATAAAAAAAAGAGATTTAAGAACATCAAACATTACAGAGGAGGTATGATACCGATAGAGCAACACTTTCAATCTCATGAGCTCAATACACAGAGCTCAAAACAACATTCACTAATCTTCTGGTCATTGTGGACAATTTATTTTCATATATTCCCACTAATTCTATGCAAGGGTGCGACATCCCTCTAGGATTTAAAATTTCGGTTGTAAAATCCCTCCTATAGAATCTAGAGGAACAACTCACCGCCCTTCGTCCACCAATTCACCTAGAAAATCCCACCATGAATCATTTCCAACAAAGGCTTGATTCGGCCAAAACAACTCTCCACAATAGCCAACATCAGGTGGAAGCATTCTCCAACATGGTCGACTACAAATTCACCCTATGAACCCATCTCCAAACTCCCCTAAAAGTATCTACATTTGAAGATCGGGTTTTCACAAAGAATTGGAGGTTGCACAACAAAAGAGATATTTGACTACTTTTCCTCCCAAGGAGTGCACCACTGTGATGCTATCAATTGCAGTAAAAATAAAGGAGATCACTACAACTCATTTTGAGTAGTAGGATATGCAAAACACGATCACTTCTATGGCCAATAAGGCATTGGTATGGTTTACTCAGCTCTCCGACATGCAAGTTTCTTTAGACCCTTTCATTGAGAAACTCAATAACGCAGACCTAATAACCTCTCAGGTTACACTGATGGAAACTGAGGTGACTATTCATCTTACGCAACAACTCTAGGGATAATTTAATGAGCTTAAGTGACAATTTAAGGAATTTGTATAAGAAATCAAAAGCACCATGTCGTTTGTTGAGGCAGTAATTCCATGAAGATATTGATTTGAGGATGAACCAAATAATAGTGGTAGGGACATCTTGGAACCCAATTTTTTGGGTTCATTTCATGTGTGCACACAAGGAAATTTTTGCGTTCTCAATTCCAAATTTTTTGTGTGCACCCGTTGCATTTTTGTGCGCGTTGAAGCTGAATGCGTAGAGAATGGAAAGGAGTGTGTGCCAAAACAAGTTTTGATAGTGTACTCCATCCCTAAAAGGCTATAAAATTTGCACCAGTCCCAGTTTTGATGTGCACTGGAAATCAAGAAGACACACGCCAAAATAAAGAAAGGAATCATCAGGAAATCCTCTCGAATTATTACTGACAACAATACAAGGGATCGTGGAGCTGAAAAAAGATGAGTTGGAAAGGAAGTTAATATTTCCCTGAGTCCTAAAGGTTACCTAGATTTCAAGTAGGTTCCAAAAGCATGTGAGGCAGTTTTTTCAATAGAATGAGTGGAGTAGAGCTTAAAGAGACAAATCTCACGAGAAGATAAATCTATAAAAGGAAGCAACGACATCCAAAATAGAGTTATATGGTTATATGAGATCCTTTGAGTTGTTGGTGTAGAGCTCACTCTGAGCATGTTCAATTTTGTAATGCTTCTAAATGTAAATTTCAGTCTATCATATGTATGATGTCTTATAATGCACGTTGCACAATGTGTTTTATTTTTGGGAATTTATATAAAAGAAGATATGAATATCTTTTGTTGTCTATTATAGTATGTTTAATGTATATTGTGATTTATGGAATGAAAGGACTAATAAAGTCATGAAAATCCTGATCTATTTTGTTTCTATCGTGTGTTATTTGGATATGTGTGTGTATTGTTTTACTTCTTAGTCCTAGTGAGTTGTCAGATATGAGTTGCATAGATGCTAGCCTAGACAGATATTTGTGTGTTTAGCCTTTATCCCTATCACTTGACCTTATGGTCTCTTTGATCCTCTTTTCATCTTGGGTGATACCTTCCTCGACCTTGGTTGAGGATTGATATGTCAATGCTATGGGGTGTTTTTTTATCAATTCTGGAAAAACCCTAGGTCTAAACTCCCCAACGTTAAGAAGGACGTGCTAAAAGCGTGGAACAAAAAACCAACAATGATCTTAGTTAGATGATACTTATTGTGGGAAGAATGATGCATTCAAATATCTATTTATGTGATTGAATGTTATTGTAATTTGTTTAGCTTCCGTTGTGCAAAGTTAAAGTAATTGTAATTATGTTTTTCAATATCATAGACAATTTCATAAGCTTGAATGTCATGTTGTGTTTTATTTTTGCATTATAAATTGGCATTATAAGCTTTTATTGTGTCATTTTAGTAGTGACGTGAGCCAACTGGGGGCTAGGTACATTACACATTTTAGGTTGCAAGATGGAGTGTTTAGAGAATGAATCTTGGAATTAAAGTTTGAAAGTTGCAGTAGTGGGATTGGAATTTTTTATCTAAGAGATCACTTATAAAGTTGTGGGTCACACTGGTGTCTAGAAATGCTTCCACATTCAATCCACCCATTGTTTCATTCACAAAATAAAGTTCATCCCTATATTTTCCTTGCAAAGCATGTTCTTAATATCCTTTTGTGAACTCACCTAGACCTATTGTCAAGGCACCCAAACCCAACAACTCTACCTTTGAATTTTGTTGTTCTTGGATTTATTCCAAGGCTTCCAACTTTTACTTTAAAGGGAAATTTCTAGAAAAATGGTTCTAATAACAAAGAAAGAAAGAAACACTCCTACCTCTACACTTGGGAATTTTCTATTGCTTTTTTGTTGCAATATGTCCATCATCTCAGGTGCCCTCCAATACTTATAAAGATCCCAACTTAGGTTGAAGATATATTGTTGCTTGGTCTATCAAAACTTGCAGCCTTTGAACCAAGTCTTTATCCCATGTATTGGACTTCTCTAATTTAGTGAAGTGAGACTAGGACATTTCCTTGATCTCTTAGATAAAAAAATCCAATCCCGCTACTAAAAATTTCATCATTTTCTCTCTACACATTCACTACTACATATTGGAAAAATTTTGACATTCTACTTGCGACATTATGGACAAAATTGGCCACACTATCGAAGAACAGAGGGAATTTAAGTTTTTTTCTCCATCCTTACCGATATCGTCACAATTACGACGAATGTTGCAACTCGTTACAAGATCCACATCTTCTAAAGGTCATCGCAAGAGTGACAACATCAAATGATCATTTCTCTTGTGATGGTGTGAACACTGATTTTCCCCCCCTCTAACGGTCACCCACTATTTGAAAAATTCAACATTGACTTGGTCAACTGTTGTCGGAATCACATGTTATAAAATATATAAATATTTTTTGTTTTAGGGATGTTGTGACAAGTTTTCTGTAACAACGACGGTTTAAAAATGGTATAAGGTCTTCTTGGCGAACAAAAAACATGTTTTTTTCATATATTATAATAGAAAAAAATAATAGATATTATATTATACACCACTCAATTTTATAAGATAATCATCAGTATATGTCTATGGGGAAGAATGCCAGAAAACATTAGAGGTGGGAAAAAAATTAAAGAGGGTGAAAGGGGTGATGGTAAATGTTATTTCCCTTGCAAAAATCATTGTATTAGATGTCTCGAAAGAGTTTTAATAGCAACAACTAAAAACAATTGTAGAAAATATGGGCACATGGATGGGGGATCAATGAATATCGTCCCATGGTAATTAACTATATATATATATATATATATATATATATATATATATATATATATATATATATATATATATATATATATATATATATATATATATATATATATATATATATATATATATATATTCATTATCTATTTTAGTATTGATTTTATTCTCCAACTTTTATATGGTTTTATACATGCACTAATTTTGCATGATTGTTTGTATTTATAAAGCTAGATTTGCCCCCTAACTTTCTGCAGAAAGCACTAAGTAGTAGAAAAAATGATATTGTACAAGATGAGGAACATGAAGCAGATAACGAATATCAAGTTAACGATCCCATGGAAGTAGATGACAATAATAACATAGTTCAAGTTGATGGGACAAATCAAATGATCCAAGACATATTTGGTCATCCAGATGAGGATCATGGGGACAGTAGTGATGGTATTTATGATGAACCTCTGATGGAAAAGGAAAATAAAAAACTTTATAAAGCGTCAAGAGAAAATCCTCTCTCCACTACATTTTTGTTGGTGAACTTAAAGGTCACGAATCATTTGTCAAACACTTGTATGAAACAGATCCTAAGGTATGTAATATGTTTCATCACATCTACATAAAGGTTGAATTTCTCCCATTTTTTTTAGTGTTAATTAATGTGTAAAATAAAAATGCAATATTTACAATTACTATTATTTACATTAACTAGTTATTTTTTGTGTTTTAGATTGTTAGGTGAATTTTCGTTACCCTCATCAAATATTTTACCTCACACATATCGATATTTACATGCCATTGTGAAAGACATTGGAATGGAGTATCAAAGTATAGATGCATGTCCTTATGATCATATTATATATTATGTACAACATGCGTCAAAAACAAAATGCTCTGTATGTGGTATCAGTAGATATCGAACCGATCAAGTAACAAAAATGGTGCCTCGATAGTTTCTTCGTCATATTCCCATAATTCTAGATTTGTAGTGATTGTTTGGGTGCCAAAGCATAGCACAATTTATGGATTACCATGCACAAAAGAGAGTTTAAGATGGCATTCTTCGAATGCCTGCAAATGGTTATGAATTTAGGGAAATTGAGGCAAAATGGCCAGAATTTATAGATGAACCTCGTAATGTTAGGCTTTCATTTGCAGTTGACGGTGTTAATCCATTTGGAGAGCTTTAGTCTGTTTACTCAGTGTTGCCTATTTTTTTTATCAACAATAACATTCCTCCTTGGATGTCAATAAAGAGGGAGCACATAATGTTGACAATGATTATTCCAGGTATTTGTTTACAATAATTTTTCGAATGTAAATTTTTTATTTGTCTCATTTTTTGCATAATATCTTTTACATATTTATTTACATATATATACATACCATGGTAGTAATTTTGTGTAATTTCAAACAATTAGGTAAGTACCAATTTAAATATAAGAATGTGTATATCGAGCCACTTATTGATGAGCTACTAAATTTATGGGAGGGCATCACTATGTATGACATCTGTAAACCAATTGGGAAGAAGAGATTTCAATGTCGTGGAATACTTTTATGGACAATTCATGATACCTCGGGACTAACATATTTTTGTGGTATGTAAAATTCGATTTTGCACACTTGAATAGTATATAATTAATTGAAGATATCATGCATGTTGTTTAAATAATCCCTTCATATATTAATCCACATTAATCTATCTGTTGCAAGTCTTCAAACAAACGGTAAATTTGCATGTCTGGTTTGTGGTCCTAAGATGAAATCTCGTTGGTTAAAAAGTTTAGGAAAGGAGATGTTTGATGAGTACAGACACTTCCTCTCTAAGAACCACAAGTATCATACTATTGAAAAAGATATTTTCAATGGGAAACAAGAGACTAGACTAAAACCACAAAGAATGATACATTGCCTATGGAAGTTGGCATATGACATAATTAATCCTCGAGGTACGCATTTTGTTTATGTATCATAAATGTAATCATGTTTTGAAATTTTATTTTAATTATTCAATTTGTTTTACCACATTTGATAAATAGTGGTCTAATTTTTTTTATGCTTCATCAATGTCGTCGTCGTGAAGATAGTAAAAATGGGCTTCCACAAGGAATTAAATGTTATCCCACTCAATTCATGAGGTTTCCTTACTATGAGGAGCCAAAAATAGTTCATTTGTTTGATACAATGCATATTGGGAAGAATGTGATAGAAACATTATGGCGAATCATAGATGGTAGGAGGGATAAAGAAAAAAATGTCAAAAATTCTAATGACATTCAGGAAGCCAATCATGCAATGCACATTGTGACCCAATCAAATAACGATGGAGACCAAAATAACCTTCCACGGTTATTAATAGAGTAGCAAAGCAATGATGTAAAAGAGGTCATTCAAAGAATTAAATTACCCACAGGTTTTTGGTCAAACATAAAGATTATCTTAACGAAGAAAGGTGAATTTGGTGGGGTAAAAACACATGATTGGCATATCTTCATTAAGGTAATTAATAATTTTAGTATTGATATTTATATATTGGCCATATACGTTTTTTGAGATTTTTATTGTTTTTGTCTAGTTTTGAAACAAGTAACGATTCGTTTTTATTGTTACAGTATGTTCTTCCTCTATCTCTCCCAAACAATATTGAAAACAACGTAAAACAAGTTATATATGATCTTGAAAAATACATGAGGTAAGTAGTTGTGATTTATATGCAAAAATATTTTTCAATTTTTTGTTGTACTTAATGACATGTGTTTTACTTGTAATGCAATATGTATTGTGTTTTGTTGAAACATGTTATTTTCATGCGTCATAATCTATAGGTAGTTGTGATTGAAATAAATCCATGAAGATGATATAAATTTTTGGAAGAGATAAACTCATTGGTTAATGTGTGAAATGAAAAAGTATCTACCTCCATCATTTCTCAATGCACAAGAACATTACGTCATACACCAAGTTGAGGAGATTGAAATGTGTGGACCTATACACACAAAGTCAATGTGGATGGTGGAGAGGCACTTGAAATCATTGAAGGCTTTGGTTAGACAAAGAGCATGTCCTGAGGGTTGTATGGCGGAGGGATATATGGTATATGAATCTGTTATGGAAATATTTACCTCACCTTATGAAATTTTTCTCAGAAGGCCTTTTCCATTTCCCTATGCAGACTTGAAGTCCCTTTTTGTAGTTCCAAGAGATAAAAATAATATTTCTCCACATATACGCACCCTAACTATTATACAACATACGTGTATGCAGGTTGCACCATTACAACCCGCGTACATTGGGTTTTGTGCCCAAAATTAAAAAAATGGTGTTGGGTTTCCATGTCATGTCACGAGATCCATGATCCTTGACCTTCCATATACTAGAAACGTTTTGACTTGGCCCTTCAATTCCATTTGAAGGATATAAATGGGCCATATGCAAGATGTGGAAAAGAGAAGAAGAATTCAACTTTGAGAGCAAAGTTACTCTGGAGAAATTACTCACTTCATATTGAGTCTGCATCCCTTTGTCCTTTTAAGTCTAAACACATTGTTAAGCCCCCAATATCTCCTCTACTTGATGGAGAACCTCATTTTCTCTCTTATATGAACTTGCCTTTGGTGGAGGATTGAAGTGGTGGAAGCCCAGCTAGAAGGGAATTAGTTTCTTAGTTATGAATGTGTCAAAATGGAAGTTTGTCATTCATATACTTTTGTTGATTACATTTTAATAGAAATACTTTTTTCTCGTCCAATTAATGTCTTGAAAATATTTGGATTTTTATTCCATGGGCATATTTTTTATGAATATTGATGGATTATTCTATTAAATGAGCTAAATTTATATATTATCACCATATTCTTGCGTATCTTGGTTGTTGAGGAAAATTTGTAGGTATATTTCTTTGAGTCGACTGCTCAATGATGGAATTCATTGAACATCCAGATGAGGTAGGATATTTATCATGTCTGGTTATCATATTTGTTTATATAGAATACTTGAGATTAGAGTTGATTTCTGCAGTCATTTCCTTCTGTTGTAGTTTACCACAAGCCATAGAGTGATTTTCCTCATAATAGAATTGGCAACCATATTGGGGATAGAATCTTCTTTTCAAGGTTTGAAGTGTTTTTCTCCTTTGATTTCTCTTGTTTATATCGAGTTTCTTGTCATTTGATTTCTTGATAGCCTCTATTCAGTTTGAGTCCAAGTTTCTTATCCTTATCCTTAACCTGGTAGTGTTTCAATACATATACGTGGGTTTTTTCTTGACAGCTCACGTACATACACAAGTTGTCATTTTGTAGGAAGCCTATATACGCGGTTTTCACCTGAACAATTGCGTACATCATTCTTGTTTTCTTGGTTGTTGAGTTTGATGTTTGCTGGGTAAGTTTTGATGGTTGTTGAGTCTTCTTAGGTTTCTGTTATGACTGTTAAGTACATGCAAAGTGATAGGAAACCTTTCTTTGGTTGAATTTTTGGGTGGTTCCTTTCTCATCATCCTTTTCATTGATTGTCCTTGCATATTGGGCTGGGTGTTTTCTTCTTGATATCCTACTTGGTTTGTCTTTGTCTACATACAGTAGAATCTTTATATCAAGTTGTTGTTCAATCCTTCCATTTTCATTCTTTTATATTGAAAATACAAAAATAATAAACATTTTTCATTGTTGGAATTTGATCTTTTGGGTTCTTATCATTGATCTTAGTACATGTATGGAAAGATTGCATATTATTTTGAATTGCAGAATTAAATTGAAATTTTCATTTTGAAAAGATTGTAATTTATTGGGAATTGAAGTTAGGACTTTGCATTTTATTCATATTCATTTATTTTACTTGATGAGTCATAACATCATTAGTTTCATGACCACACCTTTTTGAGTAAGAAAGGCCACTAAAAGCAACGCTGATAAATTTAAAATTGTATAGAAACAATTTTGTTTTTAGGGTGCACAAACTAGCTTAGGATTTAGAGCCTTGGAATAGGATTTTGTGAGTAAACTTATCCAAGGATATTAAAATCAACATATGTGTCTTACTAAGGGAGTGGTGAAATCCATTGTATAATTGGTGATGTCAGGAGGCTCCGCTTACACTGGATCTAAGCACAAGGTCGCGTGAAGTTGGTTGAGGGGATATCCCCCCAATACCTTCTTAGCGTCATATGTATTTTGGGGGATCTATTCGTATATGGTGATCTTGCTAGTAACTTTACCTCTGTGAGAGGTGATTCTTTCGAGATTTTGGGCTTTTTTACCCTGCCCATATGGTAGACTTGACTTACGATTGTTCACCTGTGCATCAGTTATATYGTGGTTGCTTAGTTGTTTGATATATGTACCACATAGGTTACTTGTAAGGGTTATTTTGCAAGTACCCTGGGTCAGATAAGGGTCGGATAACACACAACCTTTATGGAGGATTACCTCTCTGGGGGAATTTGACTGATTGGTTTTTAATCTCACGAGGTCCCTTATAACTAATTATGATACCTCCGATCTTTTGCAGAGAGTCTCAAGATCCTCTTAGGTGAGGAATACCTAATTTAGGGAGGGAGGCCCCTTTCAACCACTTTATCTTGCTTGTATGCATATTGTCCTTTTATTTATTTTGGTGTGCTCTTTGATTACTAGTTGGATTTAGGTTTTTTTTTTTTTATATCTCAATTCTTGATTCATCGTGGAGACAGACCAACTTCTCCGCAGGTCTTGCCATTTGTTACGATTACCACCGCATCTTGAATCTTTTCCTTCTAAAAGGCRTAAAGTTATAAAACATGGTACAAACACCTCCACCTACCATACTTGTGATCATACAAGGATGAGTAATGAGTCGAGTCAGAAAAATACTAGGAGTCCTTCAACTCCCATACCCACTATAGTTAATGGTACTCCTTTGGCACCTTCAACCACAATGGTTGTAGTGCCATAAGTTCCCATCATCACTCTTGTCCAACCTATAGTGAATAATAAACCTATAGCCATGAACCCTTTTGGGTCCCTTTTTCACTCGTTGTGCTACAATATTCAGTCCATCCCTACGACCTCTATCCCTTTTTCTTATGGCATGCCTAATTTCACATCACAATTTTCATCCTCCATCCCAACATCTAATATGAATACTAGTATTGGACTTGGGGGCATGGCTCCTCCACATACTCCATTTTTTTTTGGCGGTTCTCATATCCCACAAACGACTCTTATGGTTGGAGGCCTTCCTCCTTTTCACCTCGGGTCTAATCCTGGTCTTAATGCTCCTAGATGGAGCGGTCAACCTGGAAGACAAGATGATACTTATGGTTCATCCTTTACACCTACCTCCTTTGCACTAATTCCAAACAACACATTTGGCATGACGAATCCACCTCTATCCTCTAGATTCACACCCAGAGGAGGTCAATTACATACCTTGGGAAATCCCCATCCTGGAGCTACTCTAGCTAGAGGAAATGTTTACAACCCTCATCATAATGTTCCTACTGGAATGGTTCCCAACCAACCCCTCATGAATCAGTTCGGAGGAGGGTTTCACAATCCCAGACAGGGCCATGGTGCATACTAGAACCATGGATAGGTTGTGATTCCATAGAAACAATCTTTCCTGGGAGCTTGGGGCTAGATGTCTCAACCCTGTCTCCCTTTTCTGGCCACGCTCAATTTGCCATAATTTTCTAGATTAATGAATGAACCTATGCATCATGATATAACATGGCCCCCTATCCCCACCAAGATTTCTTCAGATATTATGAAATTCAAAGGAAATACCGGTGAGGATCCTGGTGATCACGGCACTACTTTTCATCTTTGGTGCTCATCTAATTCCCTTAACGATGATTCTATTTGTTTAATATTATTTCAATGCACCCTCACGTGGGTTGCAGCGAAATGGTACATAGATATACCAGGGGGTACGTACGAAAATTTTAATCATATGGTTTTAGTCTTCCTCAACCACTTCCAATTTTCGATTTGTTATGATGCTGACATAGAAATTCTATCGGCCTTCTGTCAGAACAAAGCTACCCATATCTCAGATCACATCCAAGAGTTGTGTAGATGGAAGAGGTTGATCAAGGCTTACATACCTATGAAGTTCCTTCTAGAGTGGTTCCTTAAGTCTCTACAACCTTATATTTTGAAGGTTGTTTCTACATTCGAAGTTACATCTAAGGAAGAAGAGATTTTTAAATCCCAACAGCTAGATCTTATATATGCTCAGTATGGGATGTTATACGAAATTCTTCCAGACGCACCGAGGTCAAAATATGACCGTAGAAAAAAGCTCGGGCCTCATGTTCATGACATTGTAGGCTCTACAAATGTGAAATCTGCAGACTTTATGACAAGCCAGTTGAAAGAGTTGTCTCTAAACCAGTCTGTAGGGGAGCCAAATTCTTCTGTGTCTTCCACTCCCACTCAGTCAGTGGATGTACATTCTGTGCAATCGTCGACCAACCCGAATGATAACCAACAACCAAGAGGGAATAGAAAGAAAGGACATGGTAACAATCATAAGGGTGGGAATAATAATAATAAACCCAAGGACAATGGTAATAATGAGAAGTTGAATAATAATGTTGGTGAGGGAAAGAAAGAAATGTCAAAGGTGAAGTTTCCCTGCAAGCTTTGTACATATGATCACCTTACCCACTTGTGCCCCAAACTTGTGGAAGTTGTGAGGCTTTTATCTCTTCTGCCTGCTGTGCTGACTAATACTTTTCCACATAATCAACACATGGCCTYGATMTCCTCAAATGTCATAAATGCGGTGAGTGGAAGTCAAAACCCATAGGCACAAGATGGTGACCATTTATGCATCAATATGGTTAAGTCTCARGTTAATGTGGCTACTCGGTCTCACGATTACAGCTCTTTACAGAATGTACCTGGTATAGATTCTCCCCCTCCTCCGAAGATGCCTTTATAGATCAAAAAACCAGATCCCRCGCCTCATATACTAAAAGGAGTACTCAAGCACTCTAACCACAACCCTAATGCTAGAGACTCTCATAATTACTCTATTGTTGAAGATCTAGGTCAAACCCCTTGCGCGATGTCAGCTCTATAGGTACTCCAGATGTGTCCTTCACAGAGGAATGCCTTGTTATCTACATTAGGAGCTCTATATCCCTGTGGCTCTAAGGTTATCAAGTTTGAAGTCACGTATTTGAAGCCTCACTTTCCTTACCATGTGAAATTCCAAATCCACGTGGGTTACTCAAAGTATACCATCAAACGTATTGTTATTTATGAAGGYGCTACAACATGTGTGATTTCCTTGGTCTATTGAAAATCCCTTGGCTCTCTRACCCTCTCTCAAGCTCTGACCATGTTGATTTATTTTGATGGTCGTTMTTTTCTCCCTCACGATATTATTCCTGCCTTCCTRGCCCAGTTAGGTGGGAAGATGGTGGAGGTGGATGTCGAGGTGGTTGATGTGCCCCTCAACTATAACTTGTTACTAGGATGTAACTGGAATTATGCTATGACTGTCATTGTATTTTCTGTCTTCCATACTCTATGTTTTCCTCGTGATGGGAATATCATGAAAATCGACTAGTTGTCCTTTGCGTATTCTATCCCCAATGAATCGATTGGACCATTGATCCCCATGATCGACAATTCTCAACCAAGAACTGAGAATATTGGTGTCAGAATGTATTCATACCTTATGGGTACCTTTGATTTCATGGCACCGATTCATCATATCTATTCCATGTCCAGTAGGTCTTCTTCGTCAATGAGGTTTGTTCCTTTTCGCACTTCGTATTTTAATGATCCTTGGACCCTACCTTCCTCGACTGCATCTTGCAAAGTTTAGTCACATAATGGAATGGATATGCCACTAATGACTCTTCTACCGACTCGGACCCTGTCACCTCGTAGACGGATGAGGAGGATCTTGTTCTCAAACCTATATGCGCCACTCCATAATCTTAACTATGTGAATGCCTCGATGATACTTTACCCTTAGATGAAGAAATCATAGAGGACGTGAATGGTTATGACAGGCCATGGGATGATATGCACCATCACTCTTATTTTTTCCTAGAGCTTGCTAGAATCAAACAAGATGATTTTAGATCCACCTTGAGTGAGATAGTTGGTCACATCGTAGTTCCACTTGATATGCATGGAATTTATGAGGAAGGAAACATGGTGAGTATCTCTCCTACCATCACGATCGATATCTCTCATATTCCCACTAAGGTTGAAAATGTATACATTGATGCAGATTGTTCGTCGAAATAAATTTTGATATACACCAAGATTTTCAAAGAATTGCACGATGTATTCTCTTGGTCATATGAAGAGATGCTAGGAATCGACCCTTGAATTGTCGAACATGAGATCAAAACCTACCTGGATGCTAAACTTGTTCAACAATGAATTAGATATGTCAATCCTAGGAAGGTCCCTGCTATTAAGGAAGAGGTAGAAAAACTGCTTAACATTGGCTTTATCTACTTGGTTCCCTTGACTGAATGGGTATCCAATCTTGTTCCTGTGAATAAAAAGCAAGGAACAATCTGTGTATGCATGGATTTTTGAGACTTGAATAAGGTCTTTCCTAAAAGAAAACTTCGTGACACCCTTCATTGATCATATTCTCGATGAGTGTGCGAGAAGTGAAGTTTTTTCTTTTATGGATAGATTTTCAGGGCATAACCAAATTTAGATTAATCCTGAGGACCAACATAAGACAAAATTTATTTTTCCTTGGGGTACTTTCACATACCATAGAATTCCTTTTGGCCTTAAGAATGTCGGATCAAACTTCCAACGAGCTATGCCCTTCGTGTTTCATGATCTCAAGAATATATTCGAAGCCTATCTCGACGATCTCACTGCTCACTCCTGTAAGAGAGTGGATCACACTACCCACCTTCGACTATTTTTTGAAAGATGTTGACATTACTACATCCGTTTGAACCATCATAAATGCATATTTTGCATTAGGTCAAGTTGTCTTATAGGATTCTTAGTCTTTGAGAATGGGATCATGGTGGATCCGTTAAAGGTTGAGGCAATACTTTGATTTCCTCCCCCATGTACTATTCATCAGCTTCAAGGTTTGCAGGGGAAAGCTAACATTTTACGAGGGATTATAGTAAATTATGCCAATATTACTAAGGGTTTCATGCATCTCTTAAAGAAGGATTGTTGGGGCTCATAAATGTCTTATTCTCATCCATCTTTCCCTTCATAATTCTCCACATTTCATCGCCCCATTAACCTTTCACGATATCATTTCCATAAATATACTTGGGTTTCACCTTATTGTTCTCCACTTTATTCATTTTAGTATTAAAAGGGAATTTGTGATTAAATGTTAGAAAATCAACATGTTTTCATATATATCTCAAATATGTGTGAGCTTTGTAATGTGTAGGAATATGAGAAGGATTAATTCAAAAAGACTTCTTGAATATTTCCTCCACCATTTCAAGATTTGAGGAGATAATTCAAGCCCATTCCAAGGAGAAGATCATGGAGATTTGGTTGGAATATCTTATCCAAGCTATATGAGAGATATGTGTGAGGATTTGAAGGGATTATATTTTGTAATAATGGGAAATAGGTTGAGAGAAAAGTGGATCTATAATAATGAGATGGTTATCTTATATTCAAGGCTCTCATGTATTAAAGAGAGTGCTCTCTCTTCATGAGGATTCAAGTAGAATAGGAATTAGAGGATTTAATTAATTAGAGTTATTTTGTAGTCATTTAGTGGTAGTCATTAGGATTCGAAAGAGAAAGGGATTCTTATCTTTGATTCATGATTTGGTTTTCATGCTTTCATTATTATGTTATTAAGATTGATTTGATTATTGAATGTAAGATTGCTTCATTGGTGAGAGATATCATATGTTGTTATGACATTCAACTCTTCACTTGTTGTATCTTCTCTTCCTTCATGTAGTTCTCCATTTCTAGATTAATTTCCTTCATGCAATTTCCCATTCCTAGATTAATTTCATTTACGCAACTAGATTAATTCAATTTCAATCGTGTACTGTTAGATTAATGATTCAATTTCAGTCATGTTTTAGATTAATGATTCTATTCTAGTCATGTGTTAGATTAATGATTCAATTTCAGTTGTAGCTTAAACATTAGATTAGATTATTCCCGCTTCAATCTTGCATATACTTTGCATGTGCTTCGTTAGTTTATGAATCCTAGGTTGAAAAATTAGATAGTTGGGAAAGTACTACAACTCAATTAATACAACATTAGTTCAGCCCAATATAATGACTGCCATTCCCTTGTCACGATTGTTGTTCCTTTTGCTGTTCATTTGAACGGAACGATTGTTGTTCCTTTTGTCACGATTGTTTTTCCTTTTTCTGTTCATTTGAACGGAATGATTGTTATTCCTTTTGTTACAATTGTTGTCCCTTTGTAGGGGTTGCATCTCTAGTGGACAGGTATTGAAAACAAAAGGTAAGAACCTACGTAGGCAACAAGTAAAACGCTTGTTCCAACACCTACCTTTGGATGATGCATAGAGGTTATATTTTAGGACATATTTAGTGCCCAACAAGGACACCCCTTTTATCTTAGATGAGTGAGCCCAGGAATCCTTTGATGCTTTGAATAAATCCTTGGTATCGATGCCTCTATTGAAGCCTTCAGACTATAGCAGATATTACTTGCTTTATATCACTACGTCCGAAGAGACGATTGGTTTGGTGTTGGTTCAGGAGGATGAAGAGGTTTGTGAGCACTTCATTTACTATCTTAGTCAAAACTTATGAATTAGAAGAAGGAGCTTATGAATTAGAAGATTATGAATGGAATATGTTGGCTAAGCCTAGGAATGGAATCTACTTGAAAATATATTACACTTGAGCCCCAAACTTAGGCGTAACTCTTTGTATACTAATGTATTTTAGTGTATATATATTTTCCCCATTTTTTAATATTCAACTTTCTTATTGATTCTTCCCTTGGTTAGCAGATGTCAACAGAGTCTTTTATCTAATTAAGATTCGTAGACAAATCCGTTCATCATACACGAAACTTGGCTTCTGTCGCTTGGGTTGTTTACTCACCCGAGGGTCTACTGCTGTCTTCAGGTGGCATTTTCCTAGGGCCATCAACGAACAATGTATCTGAATATAGCGTCGTTATAGAAATTTTATGCGATTCCATTTCACATGGTATTCATTCTTTAGAAGTTCGCATGGACTCCTAGTTAGTAGTATGTCAGTTGAATGGAATTTATCGTGTGCAATAACCTACTCTACTCTAATGATTCTTACAAGTACATGTTTTGGAACGACATTTTGATTTTATTAGTTATCATCACATACCTAGAAGCTCTAATTATGTATCTGATGCATATGCTAATTTTGTTTTAGATTGGAATTTGTCACATAACTAAAGCAAAGAAAACAATTTCATCAATGTACACATTGTAATATAAGTGAAGTTGAATACCAATGTTTTATATATATATATTTCATCTCTCCAAAATATGGTGTTATAGTACAAAATTGGGGCTCACACCCTCAAAATACATATACGTCTGATCAATACAATAATCATGACATCTACGCCTATGGTGCCAGATGTGTGTCATGATAGCATACTATGGAGTTTGCAAGACTCTAAAAGAGTTGTACCCAAGAATGAGCACACCCACCACCTGTCGTTGCATCGCCTCTAGCAGATCCTCTACCTAAACCATGGGAATTCTTTGCGTCAAACGAGACATTTTTCCCTGCACGTTTTGAAGCACTCTATCAATGTCCCCTCTCACTGGCTCATCCCCCCGGTGCCTTCGTCAGTGTCGTGGAAGTTCATCTGGTCGTCGCGGATCCACATCTATGTAACATACATGTTAGTTAGTACTTGACATCATCCAAAAATATTTTTGTTTTCTTCTACAAAAATACAGAAAAATGAAATATTCAAAAACTTTTGTATACCTATGTATCCATAGGAGAAACTTGGTGGTAATGGCATGTTCAGATCTCTTTTGAAGTCAATCCCTACATAAGGGTATTCCTCTAGAGCCATCACCTGTTGAATCCACCAGAAGAAAAACTCGTCGTTGTAGGGTGTTGGTACCCTACCACCCCCTTGTCGGCTCATCACCTCGGTCCACCGTACCATATTTGGATCGCGAAGTCAATGCAAAACAATATAGACTCTAGGGCCCAATCCTAGAACTCGCTCGAAGAAAAAACTTCATAGGATAGATGCAAACCCGAAGTTCCTCTTTCTACCGAGTTTGCAGTCTATTAGCTGGCTCTTCATGTTGGCCAACAGTTAGGTGCACCAGTTGTAAAACATTGGTTGCAAGCACTCCACTTAGTATAACCTAAGTGGTCTGAATTACTGATGCAACAAGGCCGACCTGTGATCCATGTCAACACTAGGACAACAATATTGAGACTTACTTTGTTGATCGCTCTAATCGGGAGGTGGATCCCTACCTTCTCGGTCCTTGCAATGCAATGAGTGGCTATGTATTCCTCTATGTTCGTTCCACTCCCAAACCCCCAAGATTTTATTTTGACCACCTCACCCCCAACGTGACAATCCTGTCAAAAAGTATATGTCCTCAACTTCAATCCTCAATGGTTTCCCATCAAGGTTGAAGGTCTCCATATCCGAATCCCAATAGTTCACTAACATCTGGAGCAGTCTCACTTGAGACCTCATACCTTTGAGAGCCCAAAAATTATACAACCCACATATTTTTAATTCCATTTGGGCCCCTGGATCTCTCTCCACTACAACATCCACCTCTTCATACTCTCTTTCTCTCCACTCTAGCATCATCCTGGAAGATTAAAATCATTTTTTGAGTCAGTAACATTTTAAAAAATCAAATCCATAGACTTGTACGCGAGTTGCAGATTACACAATCGCATATAGGGTTGCATATACATTGGTTGTTTTGAAAATAGTCATGTATAGGGCTGAGTATACATGACCTGATGATCTACAGCCCATGTATACCCTAGTTTCTAAGTTGCGCTTTGAAATAATAATAAAAATGAGACATAATTGCAATTAATAATCCAATGGAAATAACTAGAGGAGAGATATGAATTACTTGGTCCAGACGGTTGTTGATTTCACCACTCGTGGCTCCTGCAATCCGTAGTTGAAATTTGGGGACAATTTGGTCCAAAATGCACTATTTGGGTAAAAAATACAAATGGTATAGTAAAATTGGTTACTTTCACTATTTATAGAAAACTTTTACCCACTTTGCATAGTTTTTGCTAATATTTTTTCTTAGTGGATTAATAGGACAGTGGATGGAGTTGGTTTCGGTAGTTTTATCTAGGGATTCTTGTGGTTTATAGCGCCATGTCACCCGTTCATAACTTTGGACAGATATTTTCGTCAACCAACATATAGGATAGGACATCAATCCATTGTGTACATTTTCATCATCCTATGAATATGGCTCATATGCCTTAGGTACGAACCCATTTATTAGTGCAAAAAACCTTCTTTTTTCAACTAGAAGTGTCGTTATTGAATGGTAGAGACTTACCAAACATGGGTGCCCTAGTTAGAACATATGCGCCATTTGGTACCCATTTAGAGATGTTTTTTTTAGGACCGGGAGTCCCTTATAGCTAAGATATGACTTTGCATTTGAACCTCATTTCTTACTCATAAGCATGATGACCTATACCTAGCGGGACTCCCAACGAGTCTAGTTTAATCTCTTTCTCGACTCTCCCAAAAAGATAAAATATTGTCGAGTGAACTTGTCTCTTTCACACTCATAAATTGGATTTGAAAGGATGTCTATTTGGTGTAAGTTTACACCTTTTTCAAACCAAGTAGACTAAATTTATGAAAAATGACATTTTTTGGTGTTAAGTTTTCATTGAATCTCATTCTCTTGCTTATAGTGTTGAGCCTATTGTCGATTCTTGCTTTCGCATTATAATCCTATCACCTCATCAATTTTCATCATCATCCAAGTAGAGCCTTGTTTATATCCTTTATAGCTTGACACCCTATACCCCAAGAGGAAACATTCCCTCGAGTGTCCATATCCTGCATACACCTCCTTGCATTGAGCATAGGTATGTTCCATTGTTGGAACTAGTTGCTTACTAGTGAAACGCATTTCCTCCTTTGTATCATAGCATTCATTTGACTATGAAAAAAAAAAAAAAGATGGGCGGGAAAAGAATATTATCTTATAATGGCAGCAGTCGTATTTCCTTTGAATAGAGCACGAACTTTTGAGTCCCCTTTTCATCAAAATTTTGGGTTTATCATTACCTTGGTAAGTTGAGCTTGTTACTTAGAGTTTACTCCCTCGACTGGTTACTCCAGTCCCTATGGAGAGTTTGATTGGTGCCTCTTGCATCAAAAAGTTTCATCATTG
>ML783372.1:1147842-1160496 GCA_009831015.1 Picea engelmannii | reverse complement strand
CCCCCCATCGAGGTGACAGTGGGTGGGGAAGCTCCTGTTACGCTGGTTTTAAGCCTTGACTCAAGCTATCTAAACCCCTCCTACAAACCGTGCGATAACAATGACAATAAATTTATTCACACATTGGGATTTATGCAATGTATTGGATTCCATTATCCTTATTAGTGGTTTCCTCACCTTTTTCAGCAATTTTCCTTATTGGTTGATATTCAGGGGGTATTTTTCATGTATCGCTTGCATCTGGCGCACGTGAAAGATGCACAGGGTCGTTGGTTTGCGAACATGTTCTTTGTCCAAATTCCTCCAAATCAGCAAGCTCCTTCTTTGTACCTCATGCTGAATGATGAGAGATGCCTTAATGTTGTCCTTTCAGTGGGTCTCCTTCCATCGAGTTCATCCCATATATTCTGGAAAAAATACCTAGTCATATGAGTACCTAGAGGCTTGTAGTCATTAGTGGTAGGTTCTCTCGCCATCGACAATTGGGAATACATCAATGTCTCATGATCGATGTATTCTTCAAGTGTTTGAACTCAACACCTTTATTCACACTTGTAAGAATGTACTTGGTGCCTTTATACCTACTTTCATTATCGGTAGGTTGTCTCTCGTTTTTTAACAGTATACCTTAATGACTGGTAATCAAATGAAGTATCATTTTGTTTGACCTCAACTCCTTTATTCACATGATGTGGACTTTCACCTTTGGCGGATTGTGTAGAAGACTTGAAGACATCAGTTCATAGTCCCAGCTTTCTTGATTTGTTTCTATCTTTCATTGGACTAGTACCTATGTGACTTCGGTGATCATGGGATATCAAATTGTACTCCATAGTATACAAATATATTCATATTGATTTTGAGACTGGTTTTACTAGGCCTTGTTCATGACTATGATAGTTTATGGCATGTAGCCATCTTTGTATTTCCTATTCATGGCCATGAATAATTGTTTGGTATATTTTCACATGGATATGCAGTGTAATGCAAATTGGCAGCCATGTGCACAAAGTCAGTATAGATTGTAATATTCTCATGAGCAACTAGTTCGTTAAGGTGGGTCTCCATTACTCCACTTCTGGGTATTATAATTTATTTCTCCCATCACAGATACTCCTTTGAACTCACACATTAGGGGGCATTTTTTATAGAAAGATTTACTTCACCCTATGGAAATTTGCTCAGAAGGCCTTTTCCATTTCCCTATGTAGACTTGAAGTCCCTTTTTTCACTTCCCAGAGCTAAAAATAATATTTTTCCACATATACGCGCCCTAACTATTATACAACATCTGTATACGTAGGTTGCACCATTACATCCCGTGTACATCGGGTTTTGTGCCCAAAATTAAAAAATGGTGTCGGGTTTCCATGTCACGTCACATGATCCATGATCCTTGACCTTCCATATACTGGAAATGTTATGAATCGGCCCTTCAGTTCCATTTGAAGGCTATAAATGGGCCATATCCAAGATGTTGAAAAGAGGAGAAGAATTCTACTTTGAGAGAAAATTTACTCTAGAGAAATTACTCACTTCATATTGAGTCTGCATCCCTTTGTCCTTTTAAGTCTAAACACATTGTTCATCCCCCAATATCTTCCCTACTTGATGGAGAACCTCATTGTATCTCTTATATTATCTTGCCTTTGGTGGAGGATTGAAGTGATGGAGGCCCATCTGGAAGGGACTTAGTTTCTCGATTCCGAACATCCTGACACAAAATTTTTTCATTCATATACTTTTGTTGATTACATTTTAATAGAAATACTATTTTCTCATCCAATAAATGTCTTGCAAATATTTGAATTGTTATTCCATGGGAATATTTGTTATGAATATTGATGGATTATGCTATTAAGTGTGCTAACTTTATATATTATCACCATATGCTTGTGTATCTTAGTTGTTGAGGACACTTTGTAGGTATATTGCTTTGAGTCGAGTGCTCAATGGTGGACTTCATCGAATGTATGGACAAGGTAGGCTCTTTATCTTGTCTGGCTAGCATATTTGTTTATATAGCATACTTGATATTAGAGTTAATCTCTACAGCTATTTTTGTCTGTTGTGGTTTACCCCATGCCATAGAGTGATTTTCCTCATAACAGAATCCATGGTGTATATTAGTCAATATCTTCCTAAATTAGCAGCTCGAGCTATGCATGTAGTGGATTGCATTTGGGATGTGAACTCCAACAATTTTTTTGAAGGGGAGCAACTATTGGGGAAAGGTACAATGATGAAAGTGAGAGGTAATTAAATTGTGGATATTTATAATACATATAATTTTTATTTTTTTTGTGTATATGATCATACTCATTTAATATTTATTATTTCATCATTTATTAATATTTACCATGGTTAAAACTAATATTTAATATTGGTGAATTGTGATTTTTTAATCGGCTAGTTGCTCAAGATTGGGATGCGCACTACATTTATACATTGCAAACAATCTTGGCTAGATGAAGGTATGGAATGATAGATGTAAAAACATCATGGTGGTAGGTTATCATGGAAATAACTATCTGAATTGGTTAGAGAAGCTCGTCATAATGGAGAATATGATGTTACGCAGAGGGAAATAGATTTAGGATATTGTTTGAAAGATGGAAAGGTAGGAAAATTCACCCATTTTATTCAGTTATTTTATATTATATTAATGTGACTGCAAGTGTGTATTTTTCATATTATACTTTCCAAGTTATAGAAATTTGTTTATTATTAATTGACAATGCATCTTTTACATGTTTGTCATATTGTAGTTGAAACACCACAAGGATATGTGGTGCAATCACCGTAAATTTCGCATCAAACAGTTGGATGAAACCAGGAAAAATTTTGATACTAGGATAATTGTAGTATTCCAGGTCACTAATGTTTCCTCTAGGAGTGACAAACATCCTCAAGAATATGAAAATAGATACTATGGGATTTTGAATCATATAATTGAGTCTAACTTTAATTCCTTCAAATTAGTTTTGTTCGATGTCAAATGGTATAGGTTACAAATGCATGAACATGATGAGGAAAGAAATTTTATTTAGCATGCCAATGGATTTCCGATGATTAAAACAATGGTTTTTGAAAAAGAAAATCACTGGTATGTTTTTCCAAGCCAATGTGAACACGTTTTTTACTCAAAGGTTCCAGGTAAGAGGGATTGGTCATTTGTTGTTAGATATGATCCAAGAGGAAGGCCAGTAAATTATATTGTAGACGAAGAAGATGATATTGAAGAAGAATATGATGCAGAGCTAGAGAAGGAAGAATATGGGTAGATGGATGAAGAAGACAAAGAATATGAACCAGGCATAGGAGACAATGTGCTAGTTCTTGATGATGATATCAATGAAGATATGCTTGAAAATGACATTGATGAAAATGATTATATCGTCAATCCATTCAACTTTTTTTCTAAAATGGATGTTGATACAGATGTTGAGTTGGATGATCAATAAGAACATACATAATAAGGATGATACAAATGTTGCATTGGATGAGGTACACAACTATATATTTTAATTTGTATGAATTATTCTCTTTAAATACAAATTTTATGTGGGTTAATTACATTTTTTTTAATTTTATGTCATTTTTTATATCCTATGCTACATGTTGTTAATTTTTGTTGTAATCAAGTATTAATGTGTTTTGAAAAACATGTGATATAGTCCATAAATATCTATCGAGGTTAGGTCATGAAAAGGGGTCAAGGAAGACATGGCCATGTGAGAACTGAAAAGGAAAAGGTGACCAAAGAGAATACCAATTAGATATAGGCACATGACCAGTGTTGATTACTAGCATAAGTGTTGATTCTCATCGACCCCGCAAAGTGACCAGTTAATGGGGCCAACGTTGAAATTTTCTCAAACTTTTCCTGTAGTCATTGAAATTTGACATGGTTGCACTAGATGCATGCCTTGATGGTATGGGAGGGTTTCAAGACTCAAATATTACCCATATTATACCCACATAAGTGAATGTTCTATAACTAGGTGGCCAATAAGTGGAATATGTTCAATAACTTAGATGAGAGAAACATTCAAAGATAAGATCAAATAACTAATGAATCTTATGAAATTTTTCGAGTAGTTGTCTAGCGAGTATTAATGTGTTTTGACAAACTTGTGATATATTCCATAAATATTTATGGAGGTTAAGTCATGAAAAGGGGTCAAAGAAGACATGGTCATGTGATAACTGAAAAGGAAAAGGTGACCAGATAGAATACCAATTAGATATAGGCACATGACCAATGTTGATTACTAGAATAAGTGTTGATTCTCATTGACCCCGCAAAGTGACCAGTTAATGGGACCAATGTTGAATTTTTCTCAAAATTTACTTGTAGTCATTGAAAGTTGACATGGTTGCACGAGATGCACGCCTTGACAGTTTGGGAGGGTTTCAATACTCAAATATTATGCATATTATACCCACATATGAGAATGGTCTATACCTGGGTGGCCAATAAGTGTAATATGGTCAATAAATTAGATGAGACCAAAAATCAAAGATAAGATCAAATAACTGATGAATCTTGTACAATTGTTTGAGTATTTGTCTATCAAGTATTAATGTTTTTTGACAAACTTGTGATATAGTCCATAAATATTTATGGAAGTTAGTTCTTGAAAAGGGGTAAAATAAGACATGGCTGTGTGAGAACCGAAAAGGAAAAGGTGACCAAAGACAAGACCAATTATTTATAGGAACATGGCCAGTGTTTATTACTAGAATAAGTGTTGGTTCTTGTAGACCCCACAAAGTGACCATTTATTGGGGCTAACGTTGAAATTTTCTCAAAATTTTCTTGTAGTCATTGAAATTTGACATGGTTACACTATATGCATACCTTGACGGTATGTGAGTGTTTCAAGACTCAAAGATTGCCCATATTATACCCACATAAGAGAATGTTCTGTAACTAGGTGGCCAATCAGTGGAATATGGTCAATAACTTAGATGAGAGAAAAAATCAAATATAAGATCAAATAACCGATGAATCTTGTGCAATTTTTCGAGTAATTTTATATCAATTGTTAATATGTTTTTACAAACTTGTGATATAGTCCATAAATATTATCGATTTCGGGTCATGAAAGGGGTCAAAGAAGACATGGTCATGTGAGAACTGATAAGGAAAAGGTGAGCAAAGAGAATACCAATTAGATATAGGCACATGACCAATGTTGATTACTAGAATAAGTGTTGATTCTCATCGACCCCACAAAGTGACTAGTTAATGGGGCCAAAGATGAAATTTTCAAAAAACATTTCCTTTAGTCATTGAAATTTGACATGGTTGCACTAGATTCATGACTTGACGGTATGGGACAGTTTCAAGACTCAAACATTACCCATATTTTACCCACATAAGAGAATGGTCTGTAGCTAGGTGGCCAATAAGTGGAATATGGTCAATAGCTTAGATGAGAGAAAAAATCAAAGATAAGATCAAATAACTGATGAAGCTTATGCAATTTTTCGATTACTTGTCCATCGAGTATTAATGTGTTTTGAAATMTTGTGATATAGTCCATAAATATTTATGGAGGTTAGGTCATGGAAAGGGATCAAAGAAGACATGGTCATGTGAGAACTGAAAAGGAAAAGGTGATGAAAGAGAATACCAATTAGATATAAGAACATGACCAATGTTGATTACTAGAATACATGTTKATTCTCATCGACCCCACAAAGTCACCAGTTAATGGGGCCAACGTTGAATTTTTCTCAAATGTTTCATGTAGTCATTGAAAATTGACATGGTTTCACTAGATGCATGTCTTGGCAGTATGGGAGGGTTTCAAGACTCAAAGATTACCCATATCATACCCACATAAGTGAATGGACTGTAACTGGGTGGCCAATAAGTGGAATTTGGTCAATAGCTTAGATGAGAGAAAAAATCAAAGATAAGGTCAAATAATTGATGAATCTTGTGCAATTTTTTGAGTACTTGTCTATCGAGTATTAATATGTTTTGAAAAACTTGTGATATAGTCCATAAATATTTATGGAGGTTAGGTCATGAAAAGGGGTCAAAGARGACATGKYCATGTGAGAAMTRAWAAGGAAAAGRTGACCAAAGAGAAGACCAATTAGATATAGGAACATGGTCAGTGTTGATTACTAGAATAAATGTTGATTCTCATCAACCCCACAAAGTAACCAGTTAATGGGGCCAGCATTGAAATTTTCTCAAAATTTTCATGTAGTCATTGAAATTTGACATGGTTGCACTAGATGCATGCCTTGACGGTATGGGAGGGTTTAAAGACTCAAATATTACACATATTATACCCACATAAACAAATGGTTTGTAACTGGGTGGCCAAAAAGTGGAATATGGTCAATATCTTATATGAGAGAAAAAATCAAAGATAATATCAAATAACTGATGAAGCTTGTGCAATTTTTCGAGTACTTTTCTATCGAGTATTAATGTGTTTTGACAAACTTGTGATATATTCCATAAATATTTATCGAGGTTAGGTCATGAAAAGGGGTCAAAGAGGACATGGTCATGTGAGAACTAAAAAGGAAAAGGTGACCAAAGATAAGACCAATTAGATATAGGCACATGACCAGTGTTGATTACTAGAATAAGTGTTGATTCTCGTCGACCTCGCAAAGTGACTAGTTAATGGGGCCAACATTGAAATTTTCTCAAAATTTTCCTATAGTCATTGAAATTTGACATGGTTGCACTAGATGCATTCCTTGATGGTATGGGAGGGTTTCAAGACTCAAATATTACCCATATTATTCCCACATAAGTGAATGGTCTGTAACTAGGTGGCCAATAAATGGAATATGGTCAATAGCTTATATGAGAGCAAAAATCAAATATCTTCAGTTCAACATCTCACAATTTGACACTCAATATTCATTTTTATTGAAGAAAATGGAAATCACCACTTACTTCTTCTAGTTTATCATCACCTAATACATATTCTAGCTCATCCAGACACTTAAGATGATGAGAACCTTGAGGAAATTTTACCAAACCTTTGCATTTTGATGAGGTAAACATTTCTAAATATTTATGCTCTCAAAAATATATAGGTAACCTCAACAAGTGCATGCATACGAACATGTTCAATTCTCTCAATGATACCTTGGAATCAAAATCACTAGACAAATACCCTTCCTAATAACAATTTTTCCAAGATTTCTAGGTGGCCTTGAAAATCTCCAACATCCCCACATGCTTAGTCCTCAATGATTTTGATTGAATGAATGTCATTAGAAAGTTTCACTAGTTCATCATGTTGTGATAATTCTATCATCTCCAAACAAGTAAGTTTTCCAAAAATTTTGAGTGTCCTTGACGACTACTATATTTGTGCATCTTTAATTGCCTAAGCATTATCAAATAGTGAAAGTTATAGGGAATTTATATCAAGTGTTCACATCCCTTAATTGGTATTTGAAGTGACCAAAACACTAGTTGTCCAAAGTCATCCAAAAGATCGCTTATATGCCTAATCTAGATGAATTAGGGATGTGAATTTACCCAATCTTTCAATAAGCATAAGTAAATTGCATTGATGGAAACTTCACAACACTACTTGGAAGCTCTTGTAAATTAAAAAACTTGTTCAAATTAAGCTCCTAAACTACATTCAATTCACCAAACCATTCTAGCAACTGCGTAAAGATGCTATAATTGTTCAAATATTTTTTTTTTTAAGATTTCCAATCCTTCAACAATTTCGTAAAGTCTTTTCATCCCTCCACCACCTTTCATGGTTAGTGTTTACATTTTCCACCTTTGGAAAGGCACGATTGGTTTCATTTGTGTAACTCTCTTTATCTATTAATTTTTTTTTATCAGTTCTTGTGGGTTGAAATTGATGGGATGCCTTTCGATGAAAAATACTAGATAATATAAAGAGAAAGGTTGGAGAATGTGTAATTTGTGAGGGAGATGGTTTGTAAAGGCATAAAATAAGGATAGTATTTTTGTAGCACAAAGTGTAAATTCGAGAAAAAAGTGAAAACGAAGTTGGCATTAGTTAGTGTCTAGTGGAAGAATACTATGGCATAATTCATGCCTTGTGATTCATATGATAAATGCTAGGAAATTTACATGGAGGTGTTTCAATGTTAGGTATGGAGGTATTACAACGCCAAGTTGAGAAATACTCGTTGGTAAGGTAAGGTATAAAGATAAAGAGAGAGAGGATGAACTATGGATTTTGATGGAGATGTATTGCAAAGGTTTAAATAATTGTGTAGCACAAGGTGTAAGTTGAATAAAAAATGTGAGTATTTGAGCTAACAAAGAGAAAGATTGATGTTAGTTAATGTGCAATAGAAGAAGATGCCAAGATTCATGCTCTATAAGTTCTCTAGTAGAGACTAGAAGTTGTATATGGAGGTGTTACAAGGTTGGGTTATGCCATGACAAGAAAATAAATTTGTCATTGTGTCTACCTTTTACTTGGCATTATTTCTTCACATTCTAAATATTTTGGCCTTTCAAATCAAGGTTCATTGACTTTTTTTCCTCTTGAAGGACAATATTTTTACTTTTTTCCTTTTGAAGAAAGATTGAATTACAAGATTATTGAATTTTGCAGTTCTTTGAACCTTTGAATAATGGATGTTGGAGAGGTGTGTTTGGAATATATAGGGAAACAAAAACTTAGTTGTATGTATGTTTGGGATTATAATGTTTATGCACAATACAATATCGTATGTTGTGTTAAGTATCACTATGTTATATCAGGAGTGAATGATAATGCATATTTGTTATGCAAGAATGTTTGCAAGGAATATTCTTTCCCTATTTAAATAAATATAACTTTACTATATATATATATGGTCTCAAATACAATATATTATTGTTGGCATGCTTTATTGAATCCCTGATCTTGTATTATGCTTATTTATTGATTTTATCACGATATCAAGATCTTCCTTGAAACAAACTAAGTGACATTTTCTTAGGTGGTGTTTGTAGTATTTATTGATTTCAAATAATCATTTAATGAGATATATGGAGAGATGTCATTTTATTTTTGGCATTGTGACTGTTGGAGAAGCTATATGGGACCTTCAACTATTAGCGTGTTTGGTGGCTCTTAAGCATACTTATATATATGCATGTTCTTATAAGAATAATAGTATTCCAAGGCACAAATATGCCCCTCAAAGAATGACACTATAGTCAAAGGGATTCTATAAAAATTATTTCCCCCCAAAATAATAACATTCCAATGCAATATGTGATTGTATTTCAATAAAATTTGCAAAATCTTGAAAATTGACTATTTGAAATCTAGAAAATGAGATTTCAAAAAAAAATGTCCATTAATATTTGAAAATCCATGAAACATAATTATTGTGGATAACACAAATCCCAACCCATTGTGATATCATTGCATGTGCATGAGACCAAGGATTGCAAGGAGATCATTGAGCGTGAAACTGAGGGCAAGGAGATAGATTGCGAGGAAAAGGAGATAGACTGTGAAGGAAAGGAGATCATTGAGTGTGAAACCAAGGGCAAGGAGATAAGGAATAGATGCATATATGAGGGACATAAGTGAGGATAAATGGGAGGATTCATCTTTCATTCCTCATTTAAAAAATGTTGTGGGAGTTTTTGAGGTGGATTGTGGAATGGAAGGTGCAAACTAGGTCGATTCTTTAATGCAGGGTCATTTTTATGTGTGATATACTAATGAAAAGAACCTAGTATTCTAGATTGTGTGGACATGATGGACCCATATGTTGGGTTAAATTCATGTTTTTCACACTCTAGAGAAATGTTGGGTATATTTCACACTCTAGAGAAATGTTGGGTGGCAGTCCATAGCCCCTTTACAATTTTTTGAATACTTCTAGTGCATATAAATTCTCTTTGCTTTGTGTGTTTGACTTGCAATTTCATCTGATGACTCAATTGAAACATATTTTTCGATATCACTTAAGGTGCTTGGATCTCTCCTCTTTATAATTTGGTAATGTTTGTATTCATAATAAAGTATGGGAAATATTTAGATTGGAAGTTCTAAGGTGACGGGAAATTGGTGCGTTTCAGTAATATTTTGCGAGAAATTAGAAAATTTTAACAAACATTTTCTATGTTACAACAGTCATCATCATCATCATCATTTTCATCATCATCATCATCATCATCATCATCATCATCATCATCTTCATTGTCGTATTCATCATCATCATCATCATCATCATCATCATCATCATCATCATAATCATCACCGTCGTCATCGTCATTGTCATCCTCATCGTCATTGCCATTGTCATGATCATCGTCATATCATCATCATTGTTATCATCGTCATCCTCATGATCCTCATCGTCGCCAATATTGTCATCTTCATCAATATTTTCATCATCATCCTCATCAATATTTTCATCATCATCATCATCAATATTTTCATCCTCATGATCATCATCGTCTTGATCGTCACCTGTTGGATTACTGAGAGGGGGGATGAATAAATAATAGTGTAATTGTAATCCTTTTTCTTCAAATAATCCAAGTGTTGTATCAATGTAGAATTATTATCCAATAATGAGCAATAATAAATGAATAATCACACACATACACAGTACACTAGTGTTTTACATGGAAACCCAAATCAAGAGAAAACCACATAAGGCTTTTTATTATATGTCTTAAATAATTACATTCATTGGAAGCACCAACTTCCTTTGTTTTCCAGCTGCAACTGGAAGGAGGCTCCAACCCCCTAGTTTCTTAAGCTACAACCTAAGGGAAGCTCCAACTCCCCAATTTTCTGGCTACAACCAGAAGGAGGCTACAACCCCATATGTTCTTCGACTACAACTGAAAGTTGGCTACAACCACCTTTCTTTGCCCCGTCCAACCACCCTGAAGTAGATGTATAATGATGGAATCAATTTCACACTATCACTGTGAGATATACCGTTGTAAACATGTACCAATAAACCTGAACCATGCACCAACCTATAGCATAAACAAGTGCATCAACAATGCACCAGCCTGTACCAAACAATATGTAATCAACCTATACCATGAACAAGTGAAACCAACCATGTACCAAGTATGTACCAATCATGTGTCAACTACTCATCAACTATGACTCATCAATATGTACCAACATCATCAACTATACACCTCATGTATGTGCCAACTCATCAACTACTTGTTTCAAGCATGTACCCAACTTGTACCTCAACCAAAAGCCCTCATCAATTTCATCATCCAAATATGATTTATAAATCTGTAATAGACCTTTTTTATATGATCACATACCTTCAAACCTTCATTAATTGTAAACAACAAGAGACTAGCATTTACATCAAACTTTTCTTTAGTCTCACATGACTAGTTTTGGATTAGTCAACAACCCTAACTTGAAATAATCATAACTTTCTACTTGTAATGAATAAAGATATGAAAATGATACACAATGTTCTTCAGTTTTTTTTGTGCAATTCCTCCAGGTTTCACTACTTGGAAGCTCTCACAAAAGTAGTTATAGAAAAAATGGCATACCTTGCTGAATTTTGGCTTATTCTAGAGAGCGAACTTGTAGAGCGTGCCCCGCACGAAATATTTGTTGAATCGATATGAAAATTTTACAAAGAATACTACAGAATTTACTATAAACAACACATTTGGTCTTACTAAATTTGGATTTGTTATGAATAATTTATGATGTTTTTACCCGAAACACATGTTTTTGACTAGTTTCAGGACTAGCCACAAACCCTATTTTCCACGGAGTGTAACTCCAAAAATACAACAACCCACAAGATTAATTTTTTACCACAGATACTTGTATATGTTTCCTCAATTTCATATCAATTTCACGGTCTGAATCATTCTATAAAAAATGTTATTGCGAAAATTGCGAGATGACCTGTAAATAACATACCTTAGAAAGCATCATCAAAAGAATTTATTCTTCCTCTAATTCTGACCTTCTTTTCTTCACCTTACCTCAGCAATTCGGCTTAGATATCCTTTGGTTACCTTATACACCTATAGGTATTCAATATTCTCAAGTGTATCTAAAATTAGAGAGCCTTGCCTCTTATTTATACTCTCCAAGTAGCTTCCTTAAAAACATATTCTAGGTCACTTTATCCACTTTCCTTATTTTAGGGTTAACCCACTTCTAATTTCTCCATTAAATTTATTATTTAAATAATTTATTTTTTATTCACTTTGAATTATAATACACTCATGAATTCAATTTATTATTTACCTTCTAAAATATCCTAAACCACTTTGACTACTTTGACCTTTTGGGGCTTCTAGATGACATAAAAGGGTCCTCCAACTTCGTAAGGCCATAACTCTCAAACCGTGAGGAGTTATGTGATGTTCCACATACCACCAAAAATAGAATGAAATGTACCATAAATATAGAATAATATTACCTTAAAATATATCAAAACTCATACGATTATCCATCAAACAAACTTGGGTCCATTACCCAAACCTGGGTTCTCCAACTTCTCATGGCCATAACTCTCTAATCATGAGGAGTTATGTGATGTTCCACATACCACTGGAAATGGCATGAAAACCACCATCAATATAGGATATTTTCAATGAAAAATTCAATAACCTTCATCTCATTATTCGACAAATAAGTATGGGTTCTCTAA
>ML783372.1:1118202-1133601 GCA_009831015.1 Picea engelmannii | reverse complement strand
CACAAAATGGGTTTTTAGGAATAAATTGAATGAAGATGGGTAGGTTACAAGGAACAAAGATAGATTGGTATGTAAAGGATATGCACGGATTGAAGGAATCGACTTTGAAGAGACATTTTCCCCAGTTGCTAGAATGGAAGCAATCCATTTACTTGTAGCTTATGCATGCTCCAAAAATGTTAAAGTATATCAGATGGACGTAAAATCATCTTTTCTGAATGGGGAACTTGAAGAAGAAGTCTACATTGAACAACCAGAAGTATTTCAGTTGTCAGAGAACACAGACTATGTATGTAAATTAAATAAGGCCTTATATGGTCTAAAACAGGCTCCTAGAGCATGGTACTCCAGACTGGATAAGTATCTACATCAGGTAGGGTTCAGGAAACCTCTACATCAAGGTAAGTCAAGGTAATATTTTATTAATTCAAGTTTATGTTGATGATATTATTTTTGTTAGTGATGATGACAGGTTAAGACAGAAATTTGCAAAAGACATGCAAAATGAATTTGAAATGTCATTACTTGGAGAACTATCCTTCTTTCTGGGACTTCAGATACATCAAAGCAACCAAGGAATTTTTATTTTTCAAACCAAGTATATCGGTTGGACAGGTGGCACGATTTCAAGCAACACCAAAGGAATCACATGTATTAGTAGTAAATAGAATTTTCAGATATCTCAAAGGAACAGAAGAGTTTGGATTATGGTATCCAAAAGGAAAAGATCTATCACTTATTGCCTACACAAATGCAGATAAGGTAGGTTGTATTGATGACCAACGAAGCACCAGTGGAGCAACGTTCTACTTAGGTGAGTGTTTGGTATCATGGCTAAGCAAGAAACAATCATCAATATCTCTATCTACAACCAAGGCAAAGTATATTGCAACATCAACATGTTGTACATAGGTTCTTTGGATGAAACAAAATTTGATAGATATATAGGTTGAGTATGATGAGCCCATTCCAATATATTTTGATAATACAAGTGCCATCAGTATCTCAAAAAACCCATTGATTCACTCCAAGACGAAGCACATTCCAATCAAGTATCACTTTCTATGGGAACAGGTTGCAGAAAAGAACACCAGAGTTGAGTATGTGGGCACAAAAGAACAAGTGGAAGACATCTTTACAAAACCACTTCCACGGGAAGACTTTGAATATCTTCGCCAAAGACTTGGAGTTATTTCTACTCCAAAATGAATTCTTTTTGAATGTTTATCTTATATGTCTTATATGTACATGAGGAAGCACCATAAGAGGACAATTCAGTCAGGGGGAGTAGCCCCGGATGGAAATATACCTTTTCCATTGATGACAAAGGGGGAGAGATGTATCAGATGTAGAGGACATGGGCATGGTTCTAGGGGGAGAAGATTTAACAGATGGAGAGGACAGAGCCAAATTTATCAGATACAGAGGACAAAGGCATGGTTCCAGGGGGAGCATGAGTGATATGATTTCATTATTTCATCAGAGTGTTTCCATCAATGCCAAAGGGGGAGATTGTTAATTAAGGTTGGTTGTCATTGATTTCAGCCCTTGAAGAAAGCCCCGCAGCACAAAGGTTTGGGTAATGGACCCAAGATTGTTTGATGTAAACATGATTCATTATTATCTTTTCATGGTTGATAATAAGTAAAGATGGATGAACTCCAAAGTGGTCCCCTTATGGTGAAATCCCTCATGAGAAGATGCTTTGCGGAGTAAGACAACCCATGCTTAATTGTGGAATAATGATATGGAGGACAATTAATTTGTCAGGTAAACTGTCCTATATGGATAGTGCTTGTCATTCTATTTCTGGTGGTATGTAGAACGTCACATAAATCCTCACGGTTAGAGAGTTATGGCCATGAGAAGTTGGAGACCCCGGGTTTGGGTAATGGACCCAAGTTTGTTTGATGGATAAAGGTATGAGTTATGATATATTTTCGGATAATACTATTCTATATGGATAATACATTTCATTCCATTTATGGTGGTATGTCGAACATCACATAACTCCTCACGGTTTGAGATTTATGGCCTTACGAAGTTGGAGTGGCCTTACGAAGTTGGAGGACCCTCATATGTCATCTAGAAGCCCCAAAAGGTCAAAGTAGTCAAAGTGGTTTAAGAGATTTTAAAAGGTAAATAATAAAGTGAAGTAATGAGTGTATTATAATTCAAAGTGAATACAAAATAAATTTAATGGATAAATTAGAAGTGGGTTAACCCTAAAATAAGGAAAGTGGGGCCAAGTGACCTAGAAGATGTTTTTAAGGAAGCTACTTGGAGAGTATAAATAAGAGGCAAGGCTCTATGATTTTAATTACACTTGATCATATTGAATATATATAGGTGTCTGAGGTAACCAAGGATATATAAGCCTAAATTCTGAGGGAAGGTGAAGAAAATAGGGCTGAAATGCAAGGAAGGATAAATTCTTTTGATGGTGCTTTCTAAGGTATGTTATTTACAGGTCATCTCTCCATTTTCGTTATAAATTGTTTTCTATAATGATTCAGACCATGAAATTGCTATGACATTTGGAAAACATATCCAAGTATCTGTGGTAAAACATTAAGATTGTGGGTCACTGTATTTTTGGAGTTACACTCCGTGGAAAATAGGCTTTGTGGCTAGTCCTAAAACTAGTCAAAAACAGGTGTTTCGGGTAAAAACGTCCTAACGTATTCATAACATATCCAAATTTAGTGAAACAAAATTTTTTGGTTAGGGTATAGTCTATAGTATGTGGTGTAATAGTTTTGGATCAATTTAACAAATATTATGTGTGGGGCACGCTCTACAAGGTCACTCTCTAGAATAAGCCAGAATTCAACAAGGTATGCCATTTTTTCTATAAATCCTTTTTTGAGAGGTTCCAAGTATTGAAACCTTTAGGAATTGCATAAAACACACTGAATAACATTGTGTATAAGTTTCATATCTTTATACATTACAGGTACAAAGTTATGATTACTTCAAGTTAGGGTTTTTGACTAATCCAAAACTAGTCATGTGAGACTAAAGAAAAGTTTGATGAAAATGCTAGTCTCTTGTTGTTGAAGTTAAAGAAGGTTTGCAGGAATTTGATCATATACACTAGGTCTATTACAGAGCTACAAATCATATTTGGATGATGAAATTGATAAGGGCTTTTGGTTGAGGTAAATGTTGAGTACATGGTTGAGACAAGTAGTTGATTAGTTGGCACATACATGAGGTGTATAGTTGATGATGTTGGTACATATTAATGAGTCATAGTTGATGAGTAGTTGACATATGATTGGTACATACTTGGTACATGGTTGGATGCACTTGTTTATGGTACAGGTTGATTACAGGTTGGTTCATGGTTGATGCACTTGTTTATGGTACAGGTTGATGTATAGGTTGATGCATGGTTCATATTTATTAGTACAGGTTTACAACAGTATATCTCATAGTGAAAAGTTGACAGTGGTTCCATCATTCTACTTCTACTTCAGGGTGGCAGGATGGGGCAAGGACAGGTGGTTGTAGCCACCTTCCAGTTGTAGCCGGAGAACATAGTGGGTTGTAGCCTCCTTCTGGTTGTAGCCAGAGAATTGGGGATTTGGAGCTTCCCTCAGGTTGTAGCATAAGAAACTAGAGATTTGGAGCCTCCTTCCAATTGCAGATGGAAAAAAAAGGAAGTTGGTGCTTCCAATGAATGTAATTCTTCAAGACATATAAGAAAAATCATTTTGTGGTTTTCTCCCAATTTGGGTTTCCACATAAAACACTGGTGTACTATGTATGTGTATGTTTGTCCATTTGTTCATTTCTTATTTACTATGCAGTTATTGGATGATAATGCTCCATTGATATAACACTTGGATTATATGGTTAAAAAGGATTAAATTTCTCTATTACTGATTCACCCCCCCTCTCAGTAATCCAACATCATAATCATTGACTTTGCAACACTCAACCTGTGTCATTCAACTGGGAAAGAGATGAGGACTTTTGGTATGGGTTATATCATTAGAACCAAATTCTAACTGTGATGCATTATGATTTGGAAGTTGGGCTAGATAATTAGAACCCAATACCTTTTGTAGAAAAAAACAACCATAAATTTTAATTTATAGACTTCGACCATAGTTGACACTTGGACCCAGCTTTTGATGTTGAATGGTGTTTCATGGCCATGTTGTATATGACTCATGGAGCTAGGCCCAATGAACAAACCCCAAATTTTGGGGATGGAATACTCCCTATGAGGATCCAAGAACATGCAGACCATTGTGCCTTCTTGAATTCCATCTCTGCTGCAACATGTCCCTACAACTGCTCAATTGAAGACAAAAATTATGCAAAATGAAAATAACTCATAACTGAAAACCATTCACCAGTGCATCCATTAGGATTATGGAGTCATTATTACTGAATACAACAAGTGGATTCTACATTGGATGCTTATGGTTGGTTAGTGAGATATTTTTCATATGAAAACAATTCATTTGAATAGCTTTGTTTTAAAAAAAGTGTTTTATCTATGAAATTTAATTATATATTGTGTATAGCACATTGGCTGATTGTTTCTCTCATTTGATGGTGTTATAGGAAGTACAAGAAAATAGGTATTTTTAGATCTATCTTCATTGAGTGAGGTAATTTCAAGTAGAATAGAGGAAAGTGAGACATATAGTAGGTCTAACAGGCAGAGATCAACTAGAGGTGAGAAGATTAGAAGAAAATTCCATAGGCGCATGGAATTGTTTCTTGCAAAATGGGGATCATGTTCTTATGATCATGAGAGAATAGACGATATCGAGGTTCCCTTGAGGTACAAACATATAGTGAAATGATGGGTACCCAAGGATCTTCCTGAAATAAACACTGATTTTTTTGTAAACGAAAGGATATATCGGATTACTCCATCGTCATTACATGGTTTGGGGATATTTTCCATGGATGGAATAAAGGTATGTTATAGAGTATTAATTGAATTGATGGAGTATATCGGACCCTGTTATATCTACAAATTTTGGATACGACTAGTCCAATATACAAAAAGTATGTGAAGATATGGCTTGGATGCAAATTGTATACAACTAAAAGACAATGATCAAAATAAAGGAGAAATTATCTATATTGATGGAAGGCCAAAAGAAATGGGGAATATTGAATGGTTTTTAAATAGTACACTAACCATGACCACAAATAAGAAACCTACTTGTGTATTTGAGGGGCGTTAAGGAAACCATGTATTCATATGTGCAATAAAATCAATAGTTGTAGGGAAGAGTTATTCATTGATTACAATTTGAATCAAATAGATACAAACATTGCTATTATGGGGGTGATGCAATAGGTAYGAGMATCCTTTGATGATTCTAGAGAGGGTGTGGAAGGGCCTCATTGAGGATGAAAAAGAGAATAAATTGACAGATGAAGGAAAAACACCCTCTGGTCMGAGAAGGTAAATTACAATTACAATTCAATACCTTTAATTTCTTTTATATCTAAATAAAAGTGTGGTATATATTAACATACTTGAAATTTTTTATGATAGGTTGACTGACACTTCAAAGGAAAAAAAAAAAACAAGGCTTGACAAATGTGGTCAGCACAGGCTAGGCCAAGGTGGCTACTTGAAGTTGCAGTCATGAATTGTAAGTACCCAAATACCTTATTTGCATCGCCTTCAAAATTTTAGGTAATTGCATCCAATAACATTAAAAATGCATACTCTTATGCAATGCAGGGTGATGAGTTCGGTACTGAAACCATGGAGTAAGACCTCCAACTTGGTTACAAGTACAGCTATAAAGTTGTATTTGAACACATGAAAAGCATGGGTCAGTTACCAAGAACCAATTTGCAGAATAAGGTAAATAAAATTCAATCCAAAATAACCTTTCATTATTAATATAATATAGTCATGTTTGATATCATCGATAAATTTAATTTGTTACAACTTCGTTTTAATCATGGGAGCAACACGGTCAACCAACCCACTAGTATTAGAGAGAAATCCGTTGATATTGGTTTGCAACCAAAATATGGTTCTTCCATGCAGTCCCATTCCACTGGGGTGCAACCCCATGATGGTGCTATGAATGAGGCACATGACACTAATATGGTTGTATTTTAATCATATACTTAATAATTTTGTAGTTATACATTTTGTACTTCTATTTTTTTTTTTACTTATACATTTATGATTGTCCTTGTAAATGTTTTGGTTTCAATGGAAGAGAATGTTGTACCTGAGGGTCATACATTTGAAGAGGAGCACATGGGGGAAACCATTCCAATGGTTCCAACGAGTACACTAGGTAAATAATGACATTGTGGGTGTTTTTTTTAATATTACTAAACTAGTTCAATGATATTTAAAAAATGACCATATAAATTTTATATTTTTTTCTTTTGTAGGTGATGCCTCGTCACAACAACCTCCATTACCCCGTGAGTACCATGTGACTAGGCGTTCTCTGCATGGGAGGACGTAAGAAAAATCATATTTTGAAGAGCACCTAGAGAATGAAGACATGGATATTGATGAGCTACTTAGGAATCATAGGGATAACAAGAAGATGCCAGTTAAAACTAAATGATGATGTACAATATTTTAATAACTATTTATAAAATATATTTTCTATGTAATACCTTTTTGTACTCATGTTGGAAAAAATGAAATATAGATCGTTATTACTTATGTTCAAAGCAAATTGATATAAAAAAAAATTGCAGTTATTTTATCTTAGCTTTCTTGAATAGCTTTACAATCACATTCTATCAGGTTTGAATATTTTTAATGCATATTTTATAGTAAAATATAGATTGGGTATTGGGTAATTGAGAGTGATGTTGGGGGGGGAATAATATATTTCACCTTCATGTGGTTGGCCATGTTCAATAGAGAATAATTTATTGGAGTCGTTTAATCTTGGAGAAAACCTCCCTCGATCCAACGGAGCAACAACAAAGTCAATGTTGACTTTGTTACTGCTACTTCAAATCGAGGGAGGTCGTTTGATCCAATATTAGATGCGCGGCGCCAATAAATTATTCTCGAAACCAATAGGAGCTCACTCAGGTAGGTTATGGCATTCTCATAAAAATGCATCTTAGAGTAAATAATGCTACAAATATTATGTGTATTGATTTTGTAGATATTTATGGAGGTTGAATGATTTTGGCAGGTACTTTAAGATATTTCTTCATCGACTGAGGGAATATGAAGACAAATAGAGGGTCATATAGTTGAAGAGGAGAACACAGGGGAAACCATTCCAACTGTGACGACTAGTTCATCAGATCAGGTGTGATTGTTGCTTTCATCATAGTTTATATAGCCATCCATTTTGGTTATGTTTAATGTTTATGAATTGTTATGCAATTATTTATTAATGGAGGGTTTTCTATGTAATAATTTATTGAGATATATCATCTTTTTAGTAATTTTCAGGTTCTTTGTTTCTTCTATATATGTTGTATACCTCTTACAAATTCTTCCACTTCTTAGTATCAAACACATGAAACTCTTATAAAAAAGTTAGGACTTGGAAAAATATGCATAGGTAGGACTCAAACAACAAGGATGACTTCCATTTATCAGTATCAAACACATGAAACTCTTATTGAGAATTTAAGACTTGGAAAAAGAAGCATAGATAGGATTGAAAAACACAATGATATGGGAAGGAAGCAAGTTCAATTGCAAATATAAGAAGAAATAAACCAACCTTAATAAATGAATCCTTCAACATGATTTCACCCTGATCCTTCAACTCTTTGAATTTTTTAAATATGGCATCCATAACCAAAGAAATAATTCCTTCTATGTTACCACCAAGTGTATATCATGTTTTCCTATAGTCCTATAGGAATGAGGCTATGGAAGCTCAAGATTGATCCATGTGACATGGAAGGACTAGCTATTGACCTAGTCACACGCATTTACCTCCATTTGTTTCATTGAAAGATTTTCATGGAAGCTATCCATTGTTGCTAACCTACTCTTGTGTGTTGGCATCACAACCATCATTCATTCAAGGTGGACCTAAGGGCCCAGATCTTAGGGTGCATTTTCTTGCTAAAATGGAACACTCAATGTCCATGGAATTTGTTCATTCCACTCAATATCTCTTCTTTTACCCCTCCTCCACAAACCTACTTAATTTTCTTAAAAGTATTAAAACATAACCCAAGTCATTAATTTCCTTAATATAATGTGATCTAAAATATTAAAGATTAGAGTTTTGTTGCATACACTCGTATCTCTTAAGTGAAAAATAACTTTGATGTGTAAATTAATTGAATACTGAAAATTGGTGTAATCTATGTATAAATAGAGCATAAATAGATCAACTAGCTCGAAAAATCATAGAAAAAAGAGGTCGACCTAAAATGTGGACTCAATTCAATGCAAATTTCAGCAAGGTTTAGCTCAAAAACGACTTGAGTAAAGAAAGATAACTATGAATAAAAAACTTGGATACCTTAGCCTGCTTTGATTACAAAAATAAATGAAAAGAAAAAATTAAAAGATGGTCAGCAATTGCATATGGAAGTTGTGCTTATAATTGGGCTATGGGGTCTTGAAACCCTTGACAATGTCCTCTTCAACAAATTTGTTGAATTCCTCCAACACATCCATAGAATTATAGAAGAACATCAAGATATAGATGATAAAATTGTAAACTTAAAGGGAGGTTATGACTTACTTGCAAACAAAGTTAGCACACAAATAGAAAAATATGAAAATGCCTACTAATTCCTAATGCTTACTCTACATTGAAAATTCAAGATAGTTGATAACACAGCTTATGGTTATTAAAAAGACCCAAGCCAAGACTTGTCATCCTAGGCTTGTGTTAAGGCCAATACAAGAGGCAATCATAAAAAGTATGTATGTGTTGCATATATTGCACGACAAAGTAATATATATATATATATATATATATATATATATGTATGTATGTATGTATGTATGTATGTATGTATGTATGTATGTATGTATGTATGTATGTATGTATGTATGTATGTATGTATGTATGTATGTATGTATGGTTTCAAATTAAAAATTCCTTGGAAAATTCTTAACATGGTCATTCGTTGAATGGGAAAATACTTTGAATACACTTCATGCATTGGATAAATGTATGGTCTAGTTTTTGGTTTGTTGTCTAGTTATATTTGCACTGATGGAATAAGTGCACTCTATTCCATTCCATCCACCACACTTAACTTTGGAATTTATGGAATAAATTTGCATGGTTTTGTGTGAATTAATCTTGAACCTTTGTTCAGATCAAAGGGTGGATATTTTCCATAGATACCTCATATTTTCCCATGGTTTTGTGGGAATAGTTTCTATGTAGATGCTACAACTCTACCCATAGGCCTGTGGGAAGAGTTTCCATGTAGCAACTCTTCCCACGGGCCTTTGGGCATAGTTGTAGCATGTGGGCAGAGTTGTAGATGCTACAACTCTGCTCAAAGGCCTGTGGGAAGAGTTGTAGCATCTACAATTATTCCCATCGGCATGTGGGTAGACTTGTAGATTCTACTCAATAAGATGAATTACTATAGTTTGAGATTCTCCCTTCCCATCAATAGTGATAGACCAATAGATTGTCCTTGCAAGATCAACTTATGTACCAGTGAAATACAATATAAATGGATGGTTGGATCTTGTAATTTACTATGGAGAGTTGTTATGTCTCTCAACATTTATTGACAATTGTTATTCAAAATCTCTACTTTCCTCATGTGGCATTATATACATGCACACACTTGATACATGCACACACTTGTTGAATTCTAAATATCAGAAGTCATGCATTTGTTATGGACAAATATGGTGACGTTGTTATTAATGTTTAGCAGGTCGTTTCCATTAATAGGATGGATTCTCATTAGAGAAATGGCATTTGATGCTTGTAAGAAATCCAAGTTGTAAAACCCAACTCAATCACCATGTTTCATGTTCTACCTGTGTGTGTTGATTTACTTACTCTAGAACAAGGTAAGAAGATCCATAGTTATGCAAGTCTAGAACATAAAACCCAATCAATCACCTTGTTTAGTGCTTTGACTATGTGTGCTAATTCATTATCTCTAGAACAAGTTAAATAAATCCATATTTATGTAAGTTTACAACTTGAAATGATTCAATACAAAAAATACAAGAATAAAATTTTATGAACATGGACATTGTAGAGTTGTAGTATGAAATTGAAATACATTATTCGTAGCTTAGAAGAAATACTTTATTACAATCCAAGAAGCCATCATTTTCATCCATTTTATGAGACTTTCGAAGGGAAGTTTATAGTTATTCATATTTTGAGGGTTTTAGTTTGAGTTAATGTTATCTGTATCTCTTCTTCTATATCATTAAGTAAACTTAATTCCTTGGGAATTTCAGCTTGGTTGGGTCATTTTGAGGGTTTTAGTTTGAGTTAGTGTTATCTTTATCTCTCTTCTCTACGTCATTAAGTAAACTTGAATTCTTGGGAATTTCATCTTGCTTGGTTTCTAAGGTAAGGTTCTTTATAAGGTTATCTTTACAAGAATATCAATCACCAATAAAATTATAACCAACAAACTATGACATCTTTTCTTACATTATTAAATGCATCCCAAACATCCCAAAGAAGGCATGGTATATTTTCTTTTCTTCATATAATAAAGAAACAATGTCTAAGAATATATACTTCCAAAGGAACAAAACCAATAAGGTTTCATGTGTTGTGTTTTAGAAGAGATTGTGGATAATCTAGGTGGGTTTTTGAATCCATGGTTGGAATATATAACTATCCTTTTAGTGTTGCATAATTGACTCTTGTTCAAATATGCGAGAAAACATTTCTTCAATATTCATCCCTATGTTTAAAAAGACCTCTATAAATTATATCTTCATAGTTAAATCAGAAGCAACAATTGTTAATTATAATGATTTTTAAACTAGGTTTTGAAATAAATTTGTTGGCTTTGAATACATTCTTATGTTGGGGTTAAAGGCATTACTTTGTGTAAATATGACTTATTTTTATTTTTTTGTTAGTAACCTTCAAACACTTTGGGATGGAATATGTCCTTTCCAACTAGAGAGGGCTCTCTCACTAAAATTATAGAACAATGGCCAGATCTATAACTAAGGAAAAATTTATGAAAGTGGTGGTAGAGCTGAGGAGAAAATATCCATTGGGCATGGATTCAAATGGTTGAATATTAATGAAGATGTTTCCAAGATACTGGTGTGAGGGCAATGTAATTACGGATGTTGATTCAAATGTTGATTTGGTTCTCTGGCACACTTGTGTAGCATGGAAATATATGTTATAGCAAGATTTGCCTCACCATTTCTATCTTGCACAGAGGGCCTTTTTCCATTTCCCTTTGCAAACTTGCCATCCCTTTTTGATGAATCCAGAGATAAAAATATACATTTTTCCACATATACATGCCCTATCAGCTATACAACAAGCATATATGTAGGATGCTCCACTACAACCTGCGTACATCGAGATTTGTGCCAGAAAATACAAAAAAGGAGTTGGGTTTCCATATCACGACAAGAGATCTCTGATCCTTGGCCTTCCATATACTGGAAACGTTCCGACTTGGCCCTTCAGTTTCATTTTGAAGGCTATAAGAGCACAATTTAGAGCCATGGAAAAGGAGAGAAAGCATTAAACTTTGAGAGCAAAGTTGCTCTGGAGAAATTACTTCATATTGAGTCTGCATCCCTTTGTCCCTCAAGTCTGAACATAGTGTTCAGCCCCCAAGATCTTTCCCTATTGTTGAGAGAACCTCATTGTCTCTCTCCTTTGAGATTTCCTTTGGTGGAGTATTGAAGTGGTGGAGGCCTAGTTGGAAGGAACTTGGTTTCTTGGTTTCGAACCGTGCCGACACGGAAGTCTGTAATGTTGACACTTATGTTGATCAATTATTAATAGAAATACTCCTTTCCCGTCCTATTGGTATCATGCAAATATATGATTATTATCCATGGGCATGTTTGTAATGTTTATTAATGGATTATGATATCTAATGTTCTAACACCTTTACATCATCACTATATACTTGTCTTTCTTGTTTGTTGAGAACTTATTTCAAGTATAAAGCTTTGGGTCGGAGTACTCAATGGTGGAACATCATCAAACGTTGGATTGAGGTAGGCCTATTTCTTATCTTGCACATTAGTTTATATAGCATACAATGGAATTGAGTTAATTTTTGCAGTCATACCTGTCTGTTGTGGTTTACCCTTGGCCATAGAGAGTTTTTCCCTTGTAAAAGAAATGGTGAATCCACTGGGGATAGATCTTCCTTCTAAGGGTTGAAGTACTTTTTCTTCTTGCATTTCCCTTTTTCCTTTCTGTTTCTTGTCGTATCACTGCTTGGCAGATTCTGTTCACTCTGAGTCTGAGTTTTTAGCCTTTTTTCCCTTGCCTGGCCTTGTTTTAAAGCCTGTATACTCCTTTTTCCTTGACAGTTGCATACACATGCATGATGCCTCTCTGCAAGCTGTGTATATATGCATTATTATCCTGAACAGTCGTGTATACCACTTTTCCTTGCTTGTTTGCTTGGTTTAGTGACTGTTGGGTGAGTTTTGATAGTTGTTGAGCCTTCTTAGGTCTCTGTAGTGCATGTTGAGCTTCTCTAGATTGACAAGAAGCCCGTTGGGAGTTGAATTTATGGGCATAGTCTTTCTCATTGTTTTTCATTTTTTGGTTTTTCCTTGAACCCTAGGTTGTTTGCTTGGCTGCTTGGTATTCTGCTTGAGTTATTTCATTTATACACAATAGAATTTATATATCAGGTTGCTTTTCAGTCCATTCATTTTCTCTTTAAAATACAAAAACAAAATAGGCATTTTTCATTGGTTAATGTTTTTGTCTTTGAACCTTTATCATTATCTTAGTACATTTAGCGAAATATTGCATTTTACTTCTGAATTGCAGAGTTGAGATTGAAAATTGCACTGTTTTTATTAGCATATCAGTCATTGAAAAGTTAAAGGTAGACTTTAGATTGTATTCATATTTATCTTTTGCAGAGTCATAACATCATGAGTTTCGTTTCCACACCCTCTTGAGTAATCATGGCCAATAAAATTTACACTTTAAACTAAAATTGATTAGTCACGATTCTATATCTAGGGTGCACAAACTAGCCTAGGATTTAGTGCCTTGGAATAGGATTTTGTGAGTAAACTTCTCCAAGGAAATTAAATCGACATATGTGTCTGAGACAGGGAGTTGAGAATTCCATTGCATAATTGGTAATATTAGGAGGCTCTGTTCACACCGGAGTTAATCACATGGTCGCGTGAAGTTAGTTGAAGGGATAACCCCTGGATACTCGCCTAGCGTCATAGATATTTCTGTGGATTTATTCGTATTTGGGGATATTTCTAGTACCCATACCTCTATGAGAGGCGGTTCTTTCAAGGTTTCGGGCCTTGCTACGCTGCCCATACTATGATCTGGACTTATGACTTCTTTCCTATGCATCAGTTATACGGTGGTTTATTAGTTGATTTACTTAGGCATATCATAGGTTACTTACATGGGTTATTCTGCTTGTATCATGGGTCAGATAGAGGTCATACAACAGACAACCTTTATGGAGGATTACCTCTCCGGGGGGGATCTGACCGAGTGGTTGTTAAGTCCACGAGGGCCTCTATAACCGATTATGTTACCTCCAAACTTTAGCAGGGATTCTCAAGTCCCTCTTGGACGAGGCATACCTTCTTAGTGAGGGAGGCCACTCAACCACTTTAGCCTGTTTGCATGCATATTGGTCATTTGACTTTTTGGTATGCTCTTTGACTACTAGTTGACCTCAGGAATCTATTTTTGGTTTTGTCATAATGGATAGTGGAGATTATTTTGAACCCTCATTTGCTATTACCTACCCTATGATGCCTACTCATTTCATGGGAACGGATCCTTCCACCTTTTACAATGGTGTGCAGAAATACAACACTCAGTCTGCACCTTGGGTCTCTAGTAATTTTCCTATTGATATGTCTTCACTCATGCAATCCTCTCCCTGGTCCACATATATGAATCCTATCATGGGATATGGGGGCATCATGGCTCTGATGCCTACTTATTCGTTTGATATGAGTCGTATCCCCATGGGAGGTTGGAACCTCCCCCCTTTTGAATCTCATGCTAACTATTCTCTTCCAGAAGCCAGTGCTAAGATAGGTTCCTTTCCCACTTAATATGCACCACCCACACATCTGTCGCCCACCATGTCAATTCCTTAGAACATTTTCCCCATGACTGGCCCTCAGATGCCTCCGGGTATTTCATATAAAGAAAACCAATTTTACGGTTCAGGTTACCCTATTTACGAGACCCCTTCACAAGGGGGAAACATATATTATCACTCAAATAATTCTTATCCGACCTTGGTCCCTTCGCAGGCCTCAATGATGATGCCCATCCAAACTTCTTTAGAACATTTTAGTTCAAGCTATCACCCTTCTGGGAAGGGATGGGGAGTACACCAGTGTAACACCCTGTTTCCCCCAACTTGTAAATACATATATATCTAGAATGGCCAAGAACTATGGCAAACTCATAACTATGATTATGTGATGTAAATGGACCTTGAGGAAGAGGTCAATGAATGTGAATAACATTCTAAATTTATTGTAGAACTATTGATGAGGGGATGTGCAGAAAAAGAGACCACGATGGTAGTGGAGGACACCTGAAAGGGTGGCGTTAACTTCCACCAAGAATTAAATACCCTATTTGGACTCCACTGGCCCGGAGAACCAAAAGCGACTCGCTAGCCCTGAAATTCAATGCCTCACAGGATGGTAGGCAGATGGCTTGATGAGGGATGGGATGGTGAACCGCCCATCCGTAGAGTCGTCAGGCCTGATCGGTGTGAGGGTAATTGTGCCACACGCAACCTCGCGAGAGGATAAGGCGTATGGTAGAGATGATTGAAAGGGAAGACGCGAGGGGAACTCTGGGAATTACGCAGGGTGAGTGATAGCAGAGAGGAAGGATTGCAACCTTCTCTCTTGGTCACTGGCAGACGGAGAGACGCAGTATCACAGCATCGTGGTCTCAGCTCGGGGGTGGCTAGTGGTAAATCCGTTGGGAGTCTCTACGCCTATGGTTGGGTGGAAACGGACACCCCTCTCAGTAGTTATTTAATCCCTCATGGTATTTCTGATAAGTGTTTTTGCCTCTGGCACCTTGAAATATATGTCTTTTATTAACTATGCTCATAAGCTGCGGAACTATGAATGTTTTTCATTATAAGAATGATTTCCTGGTGTTTAATCAGTACTAGTAGTTGTATATGCTTATAACAAAAAAACCACGCATGGCTTATGTCGATAAACGAATTCCATTATGCTTTAAGTTGAACCAAGTCAGGCTT
>ML783372.1:1089601-1102278 GCA_009831015.1 Picea engelmannii | reverse complement strand
AGATGGGTGGTGAGGTCTTGTTTGATTTCTCCCATTGAGGATTGTATGGTTGTATTGATGGTGGCAACATTGGCACTGAGTTGTTTCACTTCTTGTTGGGTCTCAATGAGACCATATTGCAAGGTGTTGAAGCGAGCTTCCAAGTCTTGGCTATAAGTATGGGCCATGAGGATGGGGGAACTGAAAACGGGTGGGTGGGGTAAAAAAATCTTTCCAAAAAAATGATATGGATGAATGTGATAAGGGCGAAGAGATGAATCCAATGGAATAGGTCTAAAATAATGGTGAAAACATTTCCAGACTCTTTTTTTTTTTTTAACAGAGTTACACTCTGGTCTAAAGAATACTGCAGAGAGGAAATTACCAAATGCTTAACCAGAAATAAATGTGTATTTACTTGGCAACCCGAACACAGTTGTGTGACAATAGATCTTGTCTGTTTTAATTTGTTTATGTTTCTGTCCCCCAAGGGTTAGATATTCAAGGGTTCTACAAACAAGGGTTTGCCCTGTGCTATAGCTCTCTGATATACATGCGGGGTCCAACAGTAGTACTCGGACCAATATCTTAGGGCACTAACTAAGGAGGATAGACAGTACCCTTAGCTGTACTACCCGACTACCCAGGTACTAGAGAGTATCTTCCTGAGTGTTGTTCTTAGTGACACTATAGTAGTCAGGTAGACGATCGGTTTATCTAAAGAGGGCTTCAGGTAATATAGGCCGATCCGTACACAGGTGTTGTCTGATGTGATACCACTCGAAGGGGTACCAACAGGGGTTACAAGGGTGGCCAATAGATGTGTGCTTAAGTACCACTTGTATTTCCTGCGTGTATGAATCCCTCAACCGCGGGTTTATGCGCGTAATGACAGATCTTTGTGGCTTAAAGACGCCAGAATACATCTCTACCCTTAAAAAAAAATAAACCCACACTTTCTGCCAAGGAAAGTGCTCTGATACCACTTGTAATATACCAGATATAAAATGTATGCAGAATAGAAATAAAATGCTAGTAATGGTAGAATGACAACAATATAACCATAACATTCACCACAATAACACTGAAATGATATAAGAATAACAACAAAAATAACACTTTGAATCTGAAAGCAATGTTCACGGGCCTCTTCGAGGGGGGCAACCTCTAGTTGAGTAGATCTCTATTACAATAATATCCAAGGTAGGGTTCTCATACCCTCGACTCCTATTTATACTAAAAAGAAGCATCTAGATGAAGATCCTTCTAGAAGCGGAAGCTTCTATTAGGTCTTCTTACATCTGCCTTATTCTATTTTATTGAAAGGCCTTATTAATATTGACCTTTATTACATTTGAATATATTGTTCTACCTATGTGCGGGTTAGGACCCTAACAGATTGCATCTCATGCCCTTTCTTGCAGTATTGAGCCTTTAGCCAGTTCTTGCTTTGCGTTACAAACCGTTTCCTAAGAAGTTTTTCATCCTCAACCAAGCAGAGCCTTTTTTTATCCTTCACAATTTGACACCCTATACCATGGAGGAAACATCACCCCGAGTGTCTATCTCCCGCATACATGTCCTTGCATTAAGCATAGGTACGTTCCACTGCTGGAACTAGTTTTTCTTACTTGCGACACTCGTTTCCTTCTCTGTATCATAGCATTCATTTGTTATGAAAAAAAAGAAAATATGGACGGGAAGGGAGTACTATATTATAATTGGCAGTAGTCGTGTCACCTTTGAATAGAGCACAAAATTATTGATTCCTTGTGTCATCATCATTTTGGGTTTTAGCATGGCCATAGGAAGCTGATCTCGTTACAGAGTTTTCTCTACCGACTGGTTACTCTTCCAGTCCATATAGAGAATGTTATTTATGCCTCCTACATATAATAGTCACATCATTGAGTCTATGATGCCGGATTCCACCACATGTCTCATGCTCTTGTTCAAAGGAATTCTCACAACCTGCATCGACCACTCCTCAGAAATATTGACTTTTCATGTCAGCCATACCCTCAGTTTGTCTCTGAATCACATGATACTATGGTCTTATCATGCACCTTGGCCCTAATTGCATCATCGGTAGGTCACCTTGAACCCAACAATTGACATTTCATCATTGGTCATTTACTGGGTGGTTTCCCTTGTGTTCGACGGCAAGACATCTATTCACACTTTGGGATTCGTGCAGTGTCTTGGATGCTATTAGCCTGATTGATGGCTTCCTCTACTTTGTCATTAGTTTTCATCATTGGCTTCTATTTAGAGGGTCTTTTTCGTGTACCGCTTACATTTGATACACGCGAAAGATGCACAGGTTCATTGGTTCATGAACATGTTCTTTGTCCGATCTCCACCAAATCATGAAGCTCCTTCTTTGTTCCTCATGCTGACTGATGAGAGATTCCTTAATTCTCTCCTTTCAATGAGTCTCTTTCCATTGAATTCATCTCATCTATTATGGATATCGGACCTAGAGTTTTATGATTACCTTGAGGCTTGCAGTCATTAGTGGCAGGTTCTCTCACCATTGATAGATGGGAATACATCAATGTCTCCTGATCAATGGATTTCTCAAGTGTTCGACACCAACTGCTTTATTCACACTTGTAGGAATGTACTCAGTGCCTTGATACCTACTTTCATTATTGGTAGGTTGTCTCACGTTTGTTAACAGTATACCTCAATGACCAGTAATCAAACGATGTCTCATTATGTTCAACCTCAACTCCTTTATTCACATGATGTAGACTTGCACCCTTGGCAGATAGTGTAGAAGAATTGAAGACATCACTATGTTGCTGCAACTTTCCTAAGCTATTGCTTCCCTTTCATTGGACCAACACCTGTTTGACTTTAGTGATCATGGGAGATCAGATTGTACTTCATGGGACACAGATATCTTCAGATTGATTTTTGAGACTGGTTTTCATTGGGCCTTGTTCGTGACTATGACATATTTTGGCATATAACCGCAATCGTATCTGCCTATTCATGGCCACATACAGTTATTTAGTATATTTTCCACATGGATCTGCATTGTATTCTTGGCAGTCATGTATGCAAATTGAGTACAAAATGAAATAAGCAATCGAGTTCGTCCATTTGGTTCTCTACCACTCCACTCCTAGGTAATTCATAATGTATTTTGGTCATCGCAGATACTCCTATGATCTCACACATTAGGGGGCATCTGTTATAGCAAGATTTTCCTCACCATTTCTATCTTTCATAGAGGGCATTTTTCCATTTCCCTATGCAGACTTACCATCCCTTTTTGATGAATCCAAAGCTAAAAATATATATTTTTCCACATATACGCACCCTATCAGTGATACAACAAGCATATACGTAGGCTGCTCCACTACAGCCCACATACATCGAGATTTGTGCCAGAAAATAAAAAAATGGAGTCGAGTTTCCATATCACAACAAGAGATCTCTGATTCTTGGCCTTCCATATACTTGAAACGTTCTGAATCGTCCCTTCAGTTGAATTTTGAAGGCTATAAGAGCATAATTTCGAGCCATGGAAAAGGAGAGAAAGCATTCAACTTTGAGAGAAAAGTTACTCTGGAGAAATTACTTCATATTGAGTCTGCATCGCTTTGTTCCTCAAGTTTGAACATAGTGTTCATCCCCCAAGCTCTTTCCCTATTTTTGAGAGAACCTCATTGTCTCTCTCCTTTGAGCTTGCCTTTGGTGGAGGATTGAAGTGGTGGAGGCCCAATTGGAAGGAAATTGGTTTCTTGGTTTTGAACTGTGCCGACACGGAAGCCTGTAATGTTGACACTTTTGTTGATCAATTATTAATATAAATACTCCTTTCCTATCCTATTGGTATCATGCAAATATATGATTATTATCCACGAGCATGTTTGTAATTTTTATTAATGGATTATGCTATCTAATGTGCTAACCCCTTTACATCATCACTATATATTTTATTTGCTTGTTTGTTGAGAACTTATTGCAGGTATAAATCTTTGGGTTAGATTACTCAATGGTGGAACATCATCAAACGTTGGATCGAGGTAGGCCTCTTTCTTATCTTGCACATTATTTTATATAGCATACAATGGAATTGAGTTAATTTCTACAGTCATACATGTCTGTTGTGGTTTACCCTTGTCCATAGAGAGTTTTTCCCTCGTAACAATATAGTTCCCTATGTAACTGAGTACTTCAATACTTTCGTAGAGAACTTTTGCAATGAGTGCTCTATTTCAACTTTGCTACAAAATTGCTCGTGTTGATGGAATTCTGAATAATCTTTGTCTTTTAATCCTTTTTACATTGTTTGGTTTTTGAGTTAAATCTCTCATGACATCAATAGGCATATATTTCTTCTTTAAAAAATATTCTATTTCCAATTTCATGGCTTCTGAATTCCCTTTTTTCCTTATAATCATCTCATCCTCCATTATCTTGGTCAAGAAGTGTCCCAAATAAATGGCACATAATGCAATAATTGTGCAAAGAATATTCCTTTCAATAGCTACACTAAGTGGAGCTTCCATTTCTAATGATTGTAGATGGATAATATCATGCTTCTTTATAGACTCCAAATCCTCAACAAACATACTCTTAGAGAAGCTAACAAATTACCATCCACCAAGTCCACACCTCCCAATGTTACCTTTTGAATTGCCTTATCACCTTGCACTTTTAGTTGACAATGAATTTCTTACTGCCAATGAGCAGGAGATGAAAAAGCATTAGAGTGCACACCAACAATGACAACAATAGAGCCCTATCATATTTTAGCTCAGCATAATCATGTTGATTTTTTGATACTATGAATCTATTCGACAGCACAGGTATTCCAACAGAGGATGAACACCTTCAGTAACCACTCACATAACCAGATCAAAGATCAACACACCGATGTTTTCATGTGGTAAAACCCCTATGGGGAAAGATCCACAGCCCCAACAAATGCGACCACTTGGAGCAGTTTATTAATGCAAAAGAAAAAGATTACAGAGATATTTTAGAAGAGAGTTTCTCACAATCGATCATTGACAAATGACCCTCCATTCTCTTTAAATAGAGATCATGGACCAATCGGATGTTAAGCCACAGATCAATGGACGTTAAGATCAAGGAGAGTATGAACCGTCAGATCACTCTATGTCGAGAACATATCGTGACCGTCGGATTTCCTAACTACAAATTCATGCTAATGCATGCTAAAGAAACACAATAATAAACACACTTTTACCTAACGACACATTAGACCAAGTAGATCTTAACTAACTCCTAAGTGTCTAAATATCCGAACACCCCCCCTTAAGAAAAACTTGGGATAGGATTGAAGGATTTACAATGGTGACACAATAGAAGAAGGAAGGAAACATTAGAGCCTATCCCCCCTTAATGACAACTTCCTGAACTCCTAACATAGATCAAATTTTGGAAAACTTCACTTCTGTAAGAGACTTTATGAAAATGTCTGCAACTTGATCTTCTACAAGGAAAAAGAGAACTTTAATAACTTGATCATGAATGATATTTTTGATCAAGTGCATGTGTAGCACGATGTGTTTTCTATGATGATGTTGAACTGGGTCTTTGGAGAGCTTGATGGCACTCTGATTGTCACACCAAAGGATGGTCAGATGTTGCTACTGGAATCCAAACTATGAAAGGATCTATCAAAGCCACAAGGCTTCCTGACTTACATTTACCATTGCTTGGTACTTTGCTTCTGCTGAAGAAAGTGCAATAGCCTATTTTTTCTTATAGGCCCAAGTGACAGGTCCTGAACCAAGGTTGAAAACATAACCTATAGTAGACTTCTGATCATTAGGGTCATCGACCCAATCTGAATCAGTGAAACCAACCAATAAAGGAGTCCCCCTAAACTGTAATGTATCCCTAACTGAATTGTACCATCGACATAGTGACGTATCCTTTTATATGCTTTCTAATGGCTTTCATGGGGTGTTTTCATATACTGGGCAACAAGACCAACAACAAAGGAAAGATTAGGACGGTTATGAGTCAAGTATAAGAGGCTACTAACTAACTGACAGTACAAGGTGGCATCAACTTCGGGAGAAGTACATGTGACAATAAGCTTGACTCCAGACTGGAAGGGAGAAGCAGTTGGTTTACAATCGTCCATGTGAAAGCGATGAAGAAGGTCACAAACATACTTAGACTAAGAAAGAAAAACTCCTTCATTGGTTTGCAAAACTTGGAGGCAAAGGAAATAGTGCAAAAAACTAAGTCTATCATTTTAAATTTCTTCTTAACGCTGGTTTTCACATGGTTTAAAAGTTTTGAGTCACTACCAATAAGAATAATGTCATCAACATAAAGGACAAGGATTATGAGATGGCTTCCTACTTTCTTGGTATAGACATTAGGATCATAATGGCATCTAGAGAATCTAGTGGCAATAAAAAAAAATTCCATTTTGGCATACCAAGCTCAGGGAGCTTGCTTGAGACCATAAAAATATTTCTTAAGGCGACAAACAAGGATAGAGTCATTATGGACATAGCCAGGAGGTTGTTCCATGTAGATTTATTCTTGCAAATATCTATGCAAGAAGGCGTATTTAACATCCATCTGATGGACCTCCCATTTATATGAGGCAACAAGGGCAAGAACAAGGTGGATGAAATTCATTTTGGCTACAGGGGAAAAGATTTCATTATAGTCAATTCCTTCAACTTGGGAAAATCCTTTGGCAACTAATTAAGCCTTGTGTCTTTCAACACTTCCATCTGATGCATACTTAGTTTTGTAGACCCATTTACATCTGACAAGTTTTCTTCCTTTTGGAAAAGGTACAAGATCCCATCTATCGTTTTCCATTAAAGAATGATACTCTTCATTCATTGTTGTATCCCAATATGGATGACCTGAAGCTTCTGCAAATGTCTCCTAATCACGAATTTCTGAAACTTGAGCCAAAAGAGAAGAGGCTCACTGGAACTATGAATGTGTCTGACCTTGATCTAAAAGATCACCGACAAGATCACCAGTTTCTTCTCATGTTGAATGGACCCATCTAGGAAGTAGTGGACCTAGTGTTAGTTCAGGTTCAAAGGACTCATCTAGAGGAAGGTGAGCAGGCAGAGGTGAATTTTCATCCTCACTGTCATCATCTGAGGAAGAAACCAGAACAAAAGAAGGCACAAACACCGAAGATGGATCACAGGACGAAGAAGGCACAACCATTGAATTAGTCTCGTAGGCCAAAGAAGGTACAAACGCCGAATTAGGCTCGCATGCCAAGATATTTTCATCAAATTTAACATCTCTTCTAATAATAATTTCATTACAATGTGTTTGAAGAAGTCTATAACCTTTGAAATCTTCAGAATAACCAAAAAATATACACTTGTCACTTTTAGGCTGCAATGCTTTCCTTTTCTCATCAGGAATGTGAGCCCATTCTATATTGCTAAATACACAGAAGTGACTTACATTTGGTTTAATTTTAGTCCAATCTTCTTCCGGTGTTATATTTTTAAGAGCCTTTGTGGGAGTGTGATTTACTATGTAATTTGCACAGTTGATAGCTTCCACCCAATACTTTAGACTTAATCCCTTAGATTGGATCATACAATTCATCATTTATTTTAATGTGTGGTTATTTCTCTCAGCAACACCATTTTGTTGTGGTGTATATGGAACAATGTGTTGCATTTGGATTCCCTGTGTAGTGCAGTAACTTGTAAAATTATTGTTCACATATTCGCCTCCATTATCTGTTCTTAACCTTTGAATTTGATGTCGAGATTTATTTTCTACAAGGGCCTTGTAGGCAAAAAACTTGTTAAAAACTTCGCTCTTTAGTTTTAAGAAGTAAACCCAAGTACGTCTGGAAAATTCATCAATGAAAGTTAAGAAATAATTGCACCCAGAAAAAGGAGAAGAAAGTGGACCACACAAATCACTGTGAACAAGCTACAAAGGACCCGAGGCGTGCCAAGAGGCACGTTTTTCAAAATTGTTCCAATGATGTTTGCCGAGAACATGACCGACACAAACACCATCTCTGCATGAAACAAGAGGAAGACTAGTCACCATCTGTTGATTACATAGTTGCTGCAATGAGAGATAATTTAGATGACCCAAAAATTGATGAATAAGATGATGACCCAAAGTTGTCAAAATTGTACAACCTAGTAATATCATCAGCAATTCTAGTTGCAAGAACATGCTTAGGATATTTTAGATCCTTGATTACAACTTGGTGACGTGAAAACTCTACGATTTTACCTTCACCTGAATGAGTGATTTGATATACTGATAGAAGGTTACAAGAAAGACTTGGAACACATAATACATCATTGAAATGATGATTTTCTACTTGAACTGTTCCAGATCCTTCAACACTAAGAGATCTATAATCACCAACAAAAATTTTCTTGGTGTTACATTCATTTAGAGTAGAAAATATGTCTCTATCCTTAGCCATATGATAAGATTCTCCAGAATCAATAAGCCACTTATCAGAAGTAGAAGTAGAATGTGTATTGAAGGAGAAACCAAAAGAAAAAAGTGCATGTCCATGAGAAGAAGAAGAAGTAGTAGAATCAATAATGATGTTGTTCTTCTTCATCGTTGCTTCTAAAGCTTCCATCTTCTTGAAACATTTGGACTCATCATGACCATCTTTATCACAAAAGTTGCAATGTATATCAGTCTTCTTATTTTTATATTTTTCTCCTTTGTCTCCATTAGGAGCAAAAGCTGTCTAAGTGGGTTTGGGACCCTTATATTGCTTGTTGTTGTGGCGAGGATGTTTCTTCTTGGTATTCTTGGGTTTATCTTTCTGATTGACAACTAAGGCTTTGTTGGAGGTACCTACAGTGTTGATCACTCCAAGTAGTACTAGCTTATCTTTCTCTCTAATCAAAGCATCACAAAAGTTCTCAAGATTGTTTTTTTGATAAGCTGCCCCTAGAACCTCTTGCATGGCATAAAATGTAGACACAAACACAGAATATGCACTACCTAGCTTAGTACGAATAAGATAGATGTAACAATCTTCGTCTATATTTATCTTACATTCTTCACATAAAGTTCTGAGTGTTTTAAACTTATATAGATAGTCTTCAATGCAAGAAAAATCACTTAGAATTAAAGTTAATACTTGATTTTCTAACTGTTGTGCTCGAATAATATTGTGTTTACCAAACGCAGATTCAATATTTTCCCAAGCTTCTTTGGGTTTATCAATTGATTGAAGGCGGAACCTTAAATCAGGAGAGATAGACATTCCGATTAATCCACGTGCTTCTTCATTTTTATTATCCCATTTGGCTTTCTTATCAGCATCAATGGGTGTTGGTTCCTTTCCCAAGGTAATCCGGTATAAGCCTTTACTTCTTAATAAATCCTCAATATGGGATTTCCATTGGAAGTAGTTGGTGTTGGTAAGTAAGAGATTACTTGTAGAAACCATATTAAATATGTAGATAATACAGATTTAAAAACTAAAACTGATGATCTGAATGGAAAGAGATCGAAAATTTATGCGTTTAAAAAAAAAACGGCACTGAAAATGGACTTCGTATGTGAGAGTTATGACCTTTTAAAAAATGACATAAACGGTAACCAAATGACCACGTGATAGTGTAAGTTACTTTATGAAATGACCCACTTTTATAAAGAGAAGTGGGGATCACTTTTACAATGAAGTTATTTTATAACAGAAACGCTACATGCAAAATAAATAACTCTAAAATAAAATATTAAAACTACTTATAGTGATTCACTTTTATACTTGAAGTGAAATACACTTTACAATGTTAGCATGAACTTTTTCAAAAAAAGTAACAAAAGAGAGACTTGAACTAAAGACCTCTTACTTAATAAGGCAAATTTTAACCAAATGGTCTAGCAAAACATATTGTAATGTTCAGAAGGAGGATTGAGGTTGTTGTTGTTGTTGTTGTTGTTGTTGTTGTTGAAGACAGCCTTGGAGAGCGTGCGAAAAAAAAAAACTATTTTCACACAAGAAAAAGATTTCGCTTCTCGATGATAACAAGGGTTAGATCTCGGTTATCTTACCCAGAAGATGCACCTTTTCCTATCTGTTTTTTATTTTTCGAGACCACACAAGGCATGGGGAAAAGAGAATACACAAATCTAAAAGAGTAGAAACCCAGAAATAAATAATACCAAACCGAAATAAAACCAAAACACTACTCTACAAAAATTTAAAAAAATGCGTATTCAAACTTTATACCTCCAAATCTGAATGTAATGATCGTATCTTGGGCAAACGGAAACCTTTTCGAGTGAAACTAAAAGTGTTCATGATTGAAATGAGTGCTCTATACACAATGAAACAGTCCTCTCGGCCCATAAATGTACGAAAATGACAGAAAGTGGAGATGAGACAACTCGGCTTCACGATATCAATCTACAACAAAAGTGGATCTTTAAACAAGCTCTGATACCATGTTCGACAACACAGGTATTCCAATAGAGGACGAGCATTTTAATTAACCACTCACATAACCAGATCAAATATCAACACAACGATGTTTTCATGTGGTAAAACCCCTACGGGGAAACATCCACAGCCCCAGCCAACGCGGCCACTTGGAGCAGTTTATTAATGCAAAAGAAAAAGATTACAGAGAGATTTTACAATAGAGTTTCTCACAATCTATCATCGGCAAATGACCCTCCATTCTCTTTAAATAGAGATCATGGACCAATCGGATGCTAAGCCACAGATCAATGTTCATTAAAATCAATGAGAGTATGAACCGTCGAATCACTCTATGTCAAGGACATATCGTGACCATCGGATTTCCTAACTACAAATGTATACTAATTCATACTAAAGAAACACACTAAGAAACACACTTTTACCTAACGACACATTGGACCAAGTAGATATTAACTAACTCCTAAGTGTCTAAATATCCTAACAGAATCCATAATCTATTGGGAGCAGATCATTACTCAAAGGACTATAGTATAACGATATTGGTACTTGCTCCTTAGTGACAACCTTGACAAAATCCTTATCACAGCCATAATTAGTCTCCTGAACAACTCGAGCATTAGGATGGAAATTATGGTTACACATATCTATAAGAGGAAGGAGCATTAAAGTTATAACATGTTTACCATCATACATAATATCAACTTGCAAACGAAATGCCCTGGTAGAGACTGCTAACATGGCCCAACCTAAGGCAGTTGTATCAATAAGTTGGCCACCAAAAGGATGTCATTCTGGTGCCAACCATTTAACTTATGTATTAACATGTTCCTGAAAGCTCAAAACACATCTACAAAATCTTCTATCTAGACCTGAGAATGACATTTGTGTTATATCATTCAAATGCAACAATAAATTTAATGTTCCCTACCAGCTAAAATTTAGAAAAGGATTGCTCTGTGCTAAAATATTTTGGTATTTCTTTATTAATGAAAATGAAGAGATAATGATTGCTCCAAGAATAACTAGATCTATAATTTTGATAAAAAAATTCAAAGTGCTTGGAATCACTTCAAATTGAATGGGAGCGTAGGCCTCGTCATTATGAACCCAACGCAACTCGTTTGGGTTCAAATGGAAGTCCGAAGCGAGAGATATCGCGTTCTGTTCCAAATGACAAACAAGAAAAAAAAGGGATGTTGATTGTACAGTCCGTACGGACACTGACGTGGCAGGTCGTACGACACGTGGCAGGCAACTATTTGGATAGTTGGTATGTGACATGGTTTTTTTGCAGCGAATGGAATGGTGACACGTGGCCCAATCGATGGTCGTCACGTGTCCCCTATATATTGGTTTAAAATTTATTTGGAGTCCACCGGATTCGACCCCGTGACCTCCACCCGCGTGCAAAGCTTTGGCAAAGACCACCAACCAATGTGCCACCATAGTGTTTCTTAACACTATATGGTGCAGATTCTATTTGAATTCAAATGTTGTAAGTTTGGGCTGGGGGTTAGGCTGGGGCCTAGCCCCAACCCGTGGTTATGTTATATTGTAATATGGCCACGGTTTAAACCCTTGTGCACACATTCAAACTAAACCCCGGTCGTATGTGTTGTAATATGACCACGGGCGCGCGTATGTGTTTTAACATAGCCCTTTTAATATAGCTCGGTCACATGTGTTGTGCATAGAACCACTGGCGCGCCGACCATTGTCCTGTGGTTTGGACTTGGCCCTTTTTTATATGTGCATGAAGTCATATGGAGGCTATGTGCCCGTGGGCCTTGGACGGTTAAGGGCCAGCGCATAACCGTTCGACAGTTTGTACCGGTCGTGCGGTTGCACCCAGTGCTGAGTTTTAACGCTTAAATATGCATGTGGGCTAGGTTGAGCCAACAAGGGTGCGTTTTGTAGATGCAAAGACAACACGTTTGAAGGGGGACTTCCAGGAAGCCTATCTTCTTCAATTTTTGGCCAAACGAGGTGCCAAAAAAGCCCAGCTAGGGGTTTTTGGACGTTTTGAAGCCATTGGAGTAGTCTATTGGAATTTTGAGCATTGTAAAGCACATTTTTTAGCACTTTGAGAAAATAATACAAATGATCCATTGGAAGCTGGACCAAGAAATGTAGCCCAAGAGAGGGGTGAACTCCTTTATCATTTGATGTGTCATGTGTTTTTTGTTCACTGTTATTATTGTTGTTTATATGCGTCTTGAATGAGTAAATCCTATTAAAGTTGTGTTGCAAAGTTGATCCATTT
>ML783372.1:1067954-1083982 GCA_009831015.1 Picea engelmannii | reverse complement strand
CACTTTGAGCAAATAATACAAATGATCCATTGGAAGTTGGACCAGGAGATGTAGCCCAAGAGAGGGGTGAACTCCTTTATCATTTGTTGTGTCATGTGTTTTCTGTTCACTGTTATTACTGATGTTTATATGCGTCTTGAATGAGTAAATACTATTAAAGTTGTGTTGCAAAGTTGATCCATTTCCATTTTAACACAAATTTTACTTGCAAATATTTTCAAGAATACAAGTCTTCTTCATTTTTAGATCAATAATCATACGTCCAATAAATTCCCTTGAAATAATTTGAAGTAAAAACCTGTGAAACAAACCTAGCCACAATTGGCCATGCCTTTGTTGATAAATACCTTTACAATCTTAACAAAATAATAATAATTGTCATGGCCATAGAAGAATGGTTTCTTACAAAATATCATCCCTGTATACTTGCAACCAAATATCTGCATTAATAATATTTTCACAAACATTCTCAATGTTCCATATACCTCGACATGGATGCAGACGTTCAACATTCAGTTGGCTTGGTACCAGATTTTAATGTGTAGTGTACATTGATGCTTTTTTCGACATTGGTGTTTAGATTTGACATTTGTTGCTCTAATAATGATGGCGCCCAAGAGTTTCGTAGACACCTGAACTTTTCATACCAACCAATATGTTCTCTACCATGCCCACACGCCCCATTCCATGCCTTCCTCTGGATCCACAGTCATTACGTGCAAGGCACACTTGCTATCCAAACCCTTTGTTGTCAGTGGTGGGTGCTTTGACTATTGGGCAATTATGAAATAATCCCACATGTGTCATGTGAAAAATTTTGCATATATTTATATATACGGGCCTCTCAACATATATTCGACGTGTTGAGCACTCAAACCCTCATGGACTCTCCTCCTCTTGGCTCGTGGCTTGGCACTTGGTCATTGGGATCGTCTTGTATACTTTGGTGTTGTGTTGACTTAGGTGGAGAGTGGGCCCTAGGCCCACTAGATTTTATAAAAACTTATAATAACCCTACATTCAAGAATTGTTACTACATTATTTTTTTTTAAATACTAACAGGTCGTTGATATTTCGACGTTATCAATGTTTCCCTTGTCGTTGATATGACATAGACGTCGTAGATATAGGACACTCATCGGTCTTCTAAAGTTCTAAGGTCATCGTTGTGCTGACGTTATCAACAATATTTCTTTTGTTGCTCATATGGTGTAGGCTTTAGCATTATATGATCTCTCTACGACATCTGAGGCATCACATGTCTGATTCCATGGATGTTGTTGTTGCGACGTCCTATGACGTCGCATGTCTGACTCCATGTACATCTCTTTTGAGACGTTATGTGGCATTCCAGGTGTGAACTTTAGTCATTGTGGTTGTGACGTTCATTGTGAGCTTGGAAAATGAAAGTAGATATGACATGTGTCCACTAGAAACGTGGCACTGGTGATGATATTTGTAACTTTGGTATAATGACATGATGTGAAACGACGTTTGGGGGGGTCCAATTGTTTTCATTCTCTCGACAATATAAAGTGGAAATTGCTACGAACACACCATCGAAAAATGATCCAAATGTTCTAGTGACTCTAGATTGAAACCTAGAATGGTCGACCTACTTAGCATGCCTAAAGAATCCATCCAAATATTTAAGACTTGGCCTCAACCTCTACACCTTCAACTTCACTACAACAAATAATTCCTTCAAATCTCATCCTTTAACCAAAATTGCCACCCAACACTACATCATTTCACTACACTAGCATTGTTATCTTTCAATACAACTTCAAATGGAAGTCTTTACTACAACTTGGTGTATGAAACCTAAAAACACAAGGGACTTACCAAAACCTTGTACAACTAGATCCTCTAGTAAGACTTTGGTAAAGAACATTTGGGATGTTCTATAGTGCTTTCTCCTCAAATTTTTTGTGTTATCCCAACACCATTTTCTTTCTACATAAACATGGTGAAGAGTGCTTGATCTACTTTGATACCAACTTATTCTAAGGTTGCACTCTAATACCAACTATCATGACCCTAAGGAGTGCACCTAGTTTTTTTTTTTTTTGTCCCTCCATGGAATGTGCAACACTACCTTGCCTCAACCACAAGGTCTTGACCAACTTGTTCTTACTACAACCAAATCATGCATATTCACTTAGGTTCTTCCCATAAATGCACCCTAAGATATAATTGTTAGATGTGAAACTAAGTTCTCTTACACCTAGACTCACATCCAACTATGGTTTTAAAATATCGTAGAAATACTTCTTTAACACTCAGTGAAATAGAACATTCCAAGGAACAATAACAACCGTTAAGTAAAGAGACCATAACAAAATATGTATGAATGACACCCAAGTTGGATACCTTACCTTTTATTATGAATAATGTTACAACAATAAGAGTACACAAGGGAATATGACCACTTCTTGTGACTCATTTTACATAAATACAAAATATATAAAGTACACCTACCTACTACCACACTACTTACACAATTCATTCCCTAAAGCACCCATGGGTTTTCCACCTATAGATCTAGTTCTTCACCAAAACACTCAAAACAAAGATGCCATAATTTAGGAAATTTAGTGCTTCTTTCCCTAGACTTCCCCCAAGACCTTCATGTAGACTATTCCAAGCACACTAAAATCAAGTCATATTCCTAATATAAAAAAAAAAACTTGAATTATGTGCTCTCTCTCTTGACCTTAGTCACTAAGATCTCACACAAATCCAACTCTTCAACACATAACTATTTACCCTTGTCTTATCTCTATCTTGGAACTCTCTAGTATTTGTCTCGAATGCTCTTTTGGATTATTAGTACTTTTCTTGTACCCTCCTTATATAAGGAATGAAATTCAACTACCTTTCCCCAAACCTAGGGTTTTCCTCAAATGAGGGTGCCTTTCACCACATCCATCATGAAGTGGAATTGAACCTGCAACTGCTCCACCCAATTCATCCAATAGTTGTAACCAACACCCTTGAATCATGCCCAAGGCATGGTCTTCATAGGAATTTCTCCACCCACGAACCAAGGAATGTCCAAGTCACTTGGGTGCACATTCACCCAAAATGCATAAATCATCCAAGTCTCTTAGTGCAACCTTTATAAGAAGGTCACTCTATGCAAACAATTAACTATTTTCCCATCATGAAACTCTACTAAGTCGTTCCACAAACCGACATGCCTCACATATTCCTGGAAAGGTTTCCCTATGATTGCATCATCTAGCCTTGTAACTTTTCTATCACAACTTGATGTGCTTGCTAAAGACTACCTAAATAATTAGGTGGGGGTGCTTATGCCTACTCCAAGGAAAGGGCATTACACTAGTCCTCTTTGAAATGATTTTTTTTTTTTGTTTATTCACCATATTATTCAAGTTAAATGTAGAGTATATTTACAAAATACTCTCATTTTGAAAGCCTTCTTTTCATTCATATACAAGTTTTCAACCACTTCAGTGACCTATTTTTCATAGGTACTTGTGACCTATATTATGATCGATATTTCAACTTCTATTTTGACTTATATAATGCACTACATGGAAAATATTGCAGAAATGTGGTCGAAAGTATTCACACACTAAAATGTTCGAAATGATGATAAAATTTCGACCTAAACAAGTGAATAGAGAAATTAACATAAAAAAAAATGATCTCATGTTATAGTGTCTAGACCATCACAATTACTATTTTAACCATTTCTAGATTTCATTAAATCTATCTTCAAGGTAAATCTAGAGGTTCTCGATGAATTTATGGTTTGAAAATAACAACTTACCTCAAAATTTGATGAAATGACCCAAAAGAGAGACCCCTAAATAAAATCATCATGTAGCAACATGAATTTAGGTATATTCCAACAAACACACATACTTTGCAACCTAATAAGATTGACCATTTCAAGGCTAATATCAACCATGCAAGGGAAAAAATTAAGAAGGCTAATGAGTCTCTTAAGGAGTTATTCACAAATATAAAAAAATGTTTTAAGAATATGAAAGTCGTGACAATGTTATGTGAGTTATCTTCCTTTAGAGTCAAAATTACTTTCATTCTACTCAAATATTTTCTCTTTGACCAAGAATCAACAAAAAGATTTCAAACATCTAAATAGTCCTTTAATATCTTACTAACACTACCTTTATAGTGTGAATGAGAATGAATTTTTTTATCTATTATTATTTAATTTTCTTTTTCCATAAATATACATGTGTGAAGTGTACCCTTTACATTCATTTATTTTCCTCTTCCACTTTTTCTTTTTAACAAGTGTCACTCCTAAAATTCATATTTTGTATGCCCTACAAGAACCACTTTAATATTATCTAATTTATACGTGTAATTTTGAAATCCGACTTTTTCGAGATTTAAAAGTGTCAGACCAATAGTTACATGTTTGAAAAACACCACCCTTTACTTTTATCATTTTGTTTTTTCATATTATATGAGGTCATTAAGTATTAAGTATTGTTTTTTATTCATATTTATTTATTTACAAGTATTATTTAGGATTTATGTTCTCTTTAATGTTTCATGTCTAGTCTCTAGGTTGATACTACTAGATTAAATACGCAAACAGTTGAATCAATTTCTAGATTTACACATACATACATTCTTGACAAAAGTAACATGGTCGATATAAAAGTTAAACATAATCTCTATAGACCCTCCCTACTAAGAAACACTGAATGCTAATAAGTTTTTTCCATAAAGTGTTATCAAAATAGTTGGATGCTAATAATTTTTTTCCATAAAGTGTTATCAAAATAGTTGGGTGGTTTTCATTTATAAATGTTGTCAATGCATGGACTTGACAATGGTTGAATATGGGAAAATTTTACGGGTTAAATTTCACCCATGGGTTAATTTTTCATGTTTTTTCCCCCAAAAAAAGATTTGTCATTCTAAAAATGATTTCCCCAAATTTTATATGATAAAATTGTTTTACCTTGAAAATAGCCAAAAAATTGTACAGACTATATAAAATCCTTAAAAAATTGAATAGTTTTACAAAAATATCGCCAAACATTGTATAGTTGGCATATTAAGGACTGGTAAGATCCATCAAGGTTTCTACATTTTAAAATAAATTTGAATCCTTAAAATCATCCATGGTTGAATATCTCCATGATCAATTCAAAAACATAAAAACATATGTTGGTCTACAATAATCCATGCCAAATGATATACATTATCATATTTCCACAACTTTGTGCCATATAGAAAAACAATTGCACCATCAATTATGCAACATATATAAACCGTACATGTGCCTCATGTGTTAGATAGGTCACATATGTGATTTACTATACATGGAGTACACTTGTTCCAGTTGCGCAACACAACATATACCTCATTTTTATGAAGCACATATATTGAAGGACAAGTTACCCAAAGAAAAATAAGATGCCAATGTCTCACTACAATTCCAAGACCAAAAGTTCAGTGAACGAATGAATGAGATAACTCCAAAGACTGGTAGTTCAAAGACCTACACTTACAATATTGAAGGAAGATTAAAGACTAATAAGTCCCCAGAATGAAAAGGTTGAGACCAACAATTTTAGGACTAGGAGGATGTAGTTTGAAAATGTAAATCTTATTGATGATTTGTTGATTTTACAAATCTAACTCTTGTTTTCCATAAAAACACACTTGCACTACATTTGAGCACTATATAGAAAACACTTGTGCTACATATACCACATAACTTATTTTGTATGTATGAGAAGTAGTCATCCTTTTCTAATAAATATATAATTAGTATAAATAAAAATCTAGAAATCGATGAAAAATCAATATTCTACAAATATTGTTCTAAATTTTGATTGAATTGATCAAAATTGATTGTTTTTAAAATCTAAGAATTAAGTGGTAAAAAATCAAGATTCTACAAATATTGTTCTAAATTTTGATTGAAGTGATCAAAATTGATCGTTTTTAAAGTAATTAGAGTAGTCATTTATTAGTCATTAAGAGTAAAATAAACAATATAGGGATTTAATGTATATGAACATTCAATGATTTTAATGTTATGGGGGATTTAATGTATATGAACATTCAATGATTTTAATGTTATGGTTTGATTAGTATAAAAAGGGAAAGTGGTAGAAATTAAAGATATGTGGATATTTACATGAATTTAAATATGTTTTATTTTTTTTTATTTTGAATTGAAAAAAATAATTATATTTTTATAGGAGATTGATTGTTTTGATATTATTTTTTATTATTATTATGATATTGAATGAAAAATAAATAAAGATGTATTATTTGAAAAAAAAAATTCTTTTATTTGTATAAATTTGAATGATTTTATTATTATTATTATTATTATTATTATTATTATGATATAAGATAAGATAAAAACAAAACAAAGATGTATTATTTGAAAATATTTTTTCTCGTATTCTATAAATTTGAATATTTTGACAAAGTTTTATTATAACACAATGTAAATGGAAAAAACTATTTTCTAAATGAGAAAATGAGTTTTTATAATAAAAAATTGTAATATGTTTATTTTAATATTAAATAAGTTATTTTTTATACAATAATAGAATTGTAATATGTATATTCTAATCCATGTTGCACAAGTTTGTGGAACGTGGGAACGTGGATCTATGAGTGTTCATAATGAGTAGAAGTTTCCCTCTAAAGTTGGGAGCGTGAATAATATATATTAAAAAAATATTTAAAATATTTTAGATTACAATGAGTCATATGAAAAAAAGTGTTAGCCTTTAGGGGTTATGCCCGCCTTTCCATATCATTCCATTCCTTTATGTTTCTCCTTTCCTTTTCCCTTTCCCTTTCCATACAATTCCTTTCATTTCCCCTTCCATACCATTCCATTCCTTTATGTTTCCCCTTTCCTTTTCCCTTTCCCTTTTCATACAATTCCTTTCATTTCCCTTTCCATACCATTCCATTCCTTTCTGTTTTCCCTTTCCTTTCCCCTTTCCATACAATTCCTTTCATTTCCCTTTCCATACCATTCCATTCCTTTCGGTTTTCCCTTTCCATGGATAGGGTATTGATTTATTCAACTTTCATGTTTAGTCTCGCCTTAAAGGAAAACATACATGCATTAAAAAATTTCATATCCATAACTATAAAGTGAGTAGTATAAAGTTTTTTTACTAAAATAATTTTTAAAATAATATTTAGTGTAATTTAATCTTTGTTTTATAGTGATATTTTAAATAAATATAATAAAAATATTTGTAATAAAATATGTATTTGTAATAGTGGAATAAAAATATTTACATATTAATTTAATATAATTTTAATTTAAAGCTCTCTAGTCTCTATTTAGGAAACAGGTTCCCAAGATCGTATTTCCTTGATGTTGACGCTCCTAAAAATATCCCAAGTTCCCAAAGCAGTTCCCATCCAATTAGGGGCGTTTCCTACCAATTCTCATACTCCCGGAACTTCCAAAATAAAAATGCTAAAAATATCGTAAACAGATTCCATAAAAGTATGATTCTAACTATATTTGATGAGTTGTATTAAAAAAATTATATTAATATTTTACTAAAACAATAAAATCTATGCAAAGTTGGGGAAGAAAATAATGTTATCCACATGTAAAAGCTTTATGTGATATACTTATACTTATAATTTTTTATGTTATACAATATTTTAAATAATAGTATGTATTTTTTTATTAATTTATATTAATATTTTATTAAAACAATAAAATTATGCAAAGTTTAAGAATAAGATATTGTTGTTCACGTGTACAAGTTTTAAGTGATTTACTTATAACTTTCATTTAAAAGAATTGAGGTGCTTCTATCCTTTAGCCTTGTAACTTGTTTGTCACAGTTTATTGTGCTTTGTCACAATTTATTGTGCTTGCGAAAGACCACCTAAATGAGTGGGTGAGGGTGTTTATGTCTACTCCAAGGAAAGGGCATTACGCAAACCCTCTTAACAATGTTTTTTTTTTGGGTTTATTCACCATTTTAATCAAGTAAAATGCAGGATACCTTGGATGAGGTGTTATGTAATCATCTAGACAACGAGACTTTGGGTCCCATTGAAGTTGCTTCCTTTTGCATCGAAAATGGTGATCAACGATGCTCATTAAACACTAATATGCCACCCTTCTTGGCCAATGTTCCACCTGATCTTGATATTACTCCTCTCTCATGCAATGAGAATGGGTTATCAAGTACTCTAGTACAATAAGATTGAAATCTCCATCATGATGACCACCTCTATCTCGATTTATCCCACTCTGAGTTCATTTGATTCATTCCCTGCTTTCAATTTCATCATCCTTGGTCTCTAGTTTCATCTCCTTATTGTGATCCTTCACAACACCCAATCCAGAGCTCTTCATTGCACACCCTAGTGCATCTTCATGCCTTGAGAGCAAGGTCGATCGAAGTGAGCCAATGGTTTCAGTTCACATCTTCAGGGTTGTGGTTATTGATGCCATCTTTCTTCCAACTACGATTGTGACTTCCCTTGCCATACTGCTATGGAGTCTTGAACAACCTTCCCTGCCACTCATGAAGAAGAATTCAAGCCCAATATCACTCATCCTTCATCCTCCAGCCCCACCATCTCTTCTCCCAACCCAGCTAATGCTTCCAATTCCCACTCTCCTCCACCTCCCCATCCAAGCTTCACTGAGGCGCAGTGCGAGATCATTCGAGAGCTTCGCTGGGACAATGACGAACACAAATTCTGGTAGGATTTGATGGAAAAACAACTGGACCGACTCTTGGACTCAGGCATGGAAGACCCACAGCAGATACACAACGATGATGAGCTCCTTCTAATGACTCCAAAATGATCATAATCATCCAAGCATGTGCTTCCTTACAACAATCTTCCTAAATAAATTTCCATGGCTTGCTATGTTTTGGTATTTCTAATTTTTACATGGTTTGCTAGTTTGCAGAACCATCTTTTTTGGAATGGTCAGCTACCCAGGTTGTTTTATGATAGCTTAAACTATGTAATTATGTCTCTTTTTAGTTTTCGCAACACAATTTTATGGAACTTTCACACATGGTGGTGGGGTCGGTTTCCTTTGTCGGCAGCCTCAACACTAGTGTCAATGACATATTTTGTAATTTTAGTTTATAAAAGGTAATATGAAGTGATATCTTAATAAAAAAGAGTAAAATGTAGAGTATATTTAAGAAATAATCTCATTTTGAAATCCTTCTTTTCATTCATATAGAGGTTTTCAACCACTTTAGTGACCTATTTTTCATATGGACTTGTGACCTATATGATGACCAATATTTCAATTTCTATTGCAACTTGTATAATACACCATGAAAATGTGATCGAAATGATTCACACATTAAAATGTTCGAAACGATGATGGAATTTTGACCTAAATAAGTAAATAGAGAAACTAAAGTCGAAAAAATGGGCTTATCTTATAGTGCCTACACCATCACAATTACTACCTTAACCATGGCTAGATTATTTTAAATCTATCTTCAAGTTAAAACTAGAGGTTCTCGATGAATTTGTGGTCTTAAAAGAACTTGACTTACCTCAATATTTGAAAAAAAAAACAAGAAGAGAGACTCCATCGATAAAATCATCATGCAACAACATGAAATTAGGTCTATCCCAACAAACACACATACTTTGTGACCTAAGCAGATTGATCATTTCAGGGCTAGTATTCACCATGCAAAGGAAAGTATGAAGAGGGCTAGTGAGTCTCTTGAAGAGTTATTCACAGATATAGAAGAATGTTTTAAAAATGTACAAGTAGTGGCAATGTTAAGTAAGTTTTATACCTTTAGAGTTAAAATTACTTTTAGTTTACTCAAAGGTTTTATAACTGCTTGGAAAAAAAATCTACAAATATATTTCAAACATCTAGATAGTCCTTTAATCTCTTACTAACACCACCTTTATAGTTGATGGGAATGAATTTTTTTTATTTAATATTTTTTTTTATGCATATACATGTGTGTGAAGTGTCCCCTTCACAATCATTTCTTTGTCTTTTTTTATAAATGTCACTTTTTCCTTTTTAACAAGTGTCATTTCACAAATTCTATTTTTGTATGTCTCAAAAGTGTCACTCCTCAAATTCATATCTTGTATGACTTACAAGTGTTGCTTTTATATCATTTCATTTATATAAGTGTTATTTTTAAATCCATCTTTTTGCAAGATTTACAAGTGTCACATCAATATATTTGTATGCCCTACAAGTGCCACTTTTATATTATTTAATTTATATAAGTGTCATTTTCAAATCCAACTTTTTTCATGATTTGCAAGAGAATTACAAGTGTCTCTTTTATATCATTTAATTTATATAAGTGTTATTTTTAAATCCAATTTTTTGCAGGATTTACAATTGTCACTTCAATATATTTGTTTTCCCTACAAGTGCCACTTTTATCTATTTAATTTATATAAGTGTCATTTTCAAATCCAACCTTTTGCATGATTTGCAAGTGTCATACATGTCTAACAAATTTCACACTTTTCTTTTATAATTTTTTTTTGCATATTATATGAGGTTATAAAGTATTTTTTTATTCATGTTTGTTTATTTACAAGTATTATTCAGGATTCATGTTCCCTCTAATGTTCCATGTCTAGTTTCTAGGTTGACATTATTAGATTAAAGAGGCAAACACTTGAATCAACTTCAAGAAGAATGACACACTCCAAAGTAATATGGTCAATGCAGAAATCAAACATACCCTTTCTAGTCACTCCCTACTAAGAACCCCTCAATGCTAATAAAAAAAAATCCGTATCAAAATAGTTGGGTGACTCCCCTTTGCAAACATTATTAGTGTACTGTCTCAACAATTATAACACCCCAAGACTGAGCCCTAGTTGTAAATGTGAATATGTTTTGTAGGCTTATGAGCCAATTTATTATAAGCCAGGAGGCTTATTAGATAATTCGGCCAGAGAGCCTAGATGCTAAAGGCTAGTTGTAACATCCCGCTCTTGCATACACTAAGAGAACTTATTCTTTGAGGACACTTGCTTGCAAGTGATCTAGATTATTATACTATTGGTCGTTTGATTATTATTATGAGGCATTATGATACAATGATATGTTATTTTGTTGTATTTACATAGACAGGTGCTATTGACTGGCTTCTCCTGAGTGTGCAGGACTTTGGACCTCGAGGACGCAGAGGCATCGATGAAACCCCTTGGACTCTGGATCGAGTCAGGGAGTAGACTATTGGGGTTTAATTGTTGTTGATATGACATGTGTACATATGATTAGATGTTATGATGATTGATTATTATTCTTGACATGATTCGTTGATGTTGCATGCTGACGATAGCTTGCTGAATAGACTCACATGTGGAGTATAGGGGTCACGCACGACAACCAGAGACTTTGAGGGAGAGGTGTGGACAACATCACTACTACAGCCTAATAGCACTCTCGTCGTGGCTCAAACTGTAGGTTAACGATTAGAAGACCCACGATGTCATGAGGGAAGACTACAACAGTCGCTCATGATGATTCTAAAGGGGGTGCAATAAGGCATGGGCCTTATTTCTTAGAGGACCTTAGTCTCCCACAATATCACCTTGCGGAGTCTTGACTCCAAGGGTTTTTTATGTCTACCAAGTCATTCAAGCGGTGAGTGGCACCCTTGGAGCACGTAGTGCATCCTGAAGGGCATGTCGTGCAAGGAAACCAGAAAGAGGCCAGTGGCACTCTGGGAGCACGTAGTGCGTCTTGAAGGGAACATTGCACAAGGAAACCAGAAAGAGATGAGTGGCACCCTTGGATCACGTAGTGCATCCTGAAGGGCACTTCACGCAAGGGAAACAAAAAGAGACGAGTGACACCCTTGGAGCACCTGGTGCGTCTTGAAGGTCACATCGCGATTTCAACGGGTAAGTGAATAACCCTAGTCAACCTTAAAATGAATAATGTGATAAGTAAGATTTAAAAACATTTTCCCTAATAAAAATGTCCCCCGTCCTAGGAAATTAAAATCTAGGTCTAAGTGACACTTGTGGTAAAAAATAATAATCATAATTAAACATGTGACAAGAAGGGGACAAGAAATTCAATTAATTTATTAAAATAAAATTATATTGGGGGATTAAAATTTTAAAAAGGAAATGATTGTTTTTCTTTCTACATATGCTAATTAAATTTTATTAATTAAAAAGAAAAAGGGGTAAAAGGTGGTTTTTCTACACTTGCTAATTTGAGTTTTAGTTAAAAGGAAAAGAGGGAAACTTAGAAGAAATAGGAAACTAAGGGGAAAAGGGGAAGCATAAAGAAAAAGGGAAACATAAGGAAAAAGTTGAATGTCTGACATAGTAAGGAACTCTTCCTTTAAGAACTTTTTAATTATGAACTCAACTAGGAGTTTAGTAAAGGCGTAAGTCATTTAAAGTGTGTAAGGGAATATTGGGACACCAAGGAGCATTTTTAGGAATGTTTTTTGGTGGGTGAGGGAAATAGGAATAATTAAATAAATAATGAAATTAATTTATGGTGCAACTAGAGGATGGGTGACATGTGTACGGGGGAAGTTTTTTCTGATTAATTTAATGAAAAAGAAATTAAAAGAGAATTTGGGAAAGAAATCACTTAAAATATATATTAAAAGGATGGAGGAGGATGGGTATGGATCAGGTCTTGATGCGTAACATTATGCTGAAGAATTTTTTTCTTGACTGACTTATCTTGTGGGAGTTGGGATACCCAGCTCGGGTAACGAGTGGTAGCTTGACCTTGCGAGGCGAGATGGGTACTAGTGGTTCTTTGGTATAGTGTGCATGTCCCCTTTGCGGCTCGTGGGGCTCAGGGGGAAGAAGAGTACCCCTAGCATTGGATGAGAGGTACCAGTGAGGTCACATTGGTCAGCAAGCGGAAGTTGGACGGAGCGCGCGGGACAGAAACTACTAAGCAATTATGTTTGGCTAAGGTACACCGGTTTAATTGTTACTTGCATATAATTTAAATTTACTCATGTTATTTCTTTGTGCTCATTTAAGATTTCGTTTCCATGCGTTGTCTTGCACATGCCTTCCTTCGGTATTGTAATTCCCTTTCTTGCGGTTTTCTGATGGATTTCCTTTGGAAAACCCAACTTATGATTTAATTGGTTTATTTGTGTGGTTTTTAATGATAATTATGAAGATATTGTTCTTTATCTTCTGCCCTTATCCCTAGGTCATCAATCCATGCTTGAGAAGTCGTCCAGGAGCCAAATCGACGGTCTTCACTTTGGTGTTTAAAGACCTATAGATTCTAATGCCCTACTTTTCTGTGCATGGATGATGAGTGAAGGATAAAAATTTTCCCAACCATCTACCTTACTTATCTCTGTGTTTATTGATTCATAGATAAATGATTGTTCTTTCACTTTCTTGTGATTTGATTTCTTCTGCGTTTTGGATGGTCAAACTCTGTGTTTGATTGATGAATCCCAACGTTTTTTTGAAACTAATTGTGACTTTGATTTACGTTTATTTGACTACGTTTTGATGCATGGAAAGAGATGGAATATGTATCCTATTGTTAAATAGACAACATTCATTTGTTATCTTATTTTATAAACTGCAATTCAGGTATTAGTGGACAGCGTTACCACGCATCCCCTAGACAACGACTGCATATCTTTTGATAGCAATTGTCAACGAAGTAAATAAATTTTGGCAACAAATCATTTAACCATTGTGGGTATATTTGTAGGACTGTGTTTTTATGACAGTATATTTTAATTTCATGAGGTCGTTTCTTGATATGTATGTGATTTTTTTTTATATATTAATGGATTAACAATATCGTGGGTTAGCGAATTTACTGGTTATTGGCAGCGATTTATTTAAAAGACAACACATGCATTTAGAAGACAACAATATTTAATGGACAACATTAATGTATACCAACATTATCGTATTTAATAAAAAACACTACCTCCATGCTCTAAACAAACATCAATATCACATCATCTCCGGAAAGGCAGCGATATCAACACTATGGTTTTTAGACAATGAATATAAAGAATTAAAACAACCAACGATTATATTTGAATGACAGAAAATACACATAGCGAATTGTCTTTTATTAATAGACATCAAGTCTATACCTTTGATTGACAATAAATTCATGCCTCTGTGTTTTAATGAAATTACCTATGCTTTTTTTATTAAATGATGACTGTATTTTTACCTTGAGAATGATTGTGTTTTTACCTTGAGCTTGATTGCATTTTTGTCATAAGATGGACTACATTTTTATCCTGAGAATGATTGCATTTTTACCTTGAGTTTGGTTGCGTTTTTACCATAAGATGGACTGCATATTTATCCTAAGAAATATTGTGTTTTTACCTTGAGCTTGACTGCGTTTTTACCATAGGATTGGCTACAATTTGCTACAACGATTTACACTATACATTGGCTGTGATTTTTGTACCATATGGTTAGACAGATAGCAATGGAGTTTATATTATAACACCGTGTTCGATTATTATCATATCACTGCAATATCACATCTGTCATCGATTTTCCTTGACACATTTTACAGCCACCCCTAGTTTCAGACAATGATTTCAATGGATACCGTGACCTTTATTATTGAACAGTAATTTGGAGTGATGAGAGAAATATATATTTAATTCCTTGCTAATTCTTTTATATTGTTAATCATGTGTAAAGACAATGATATAATTGATGGTTAAATTGATTTATTGCTAAACAACAACGAACTATATGGTTTAAAGACAACAAATTTTATTAACCGCATTTTGATAGCATGTGTTATTAATGGCAATTATTTAATAGCATATTGATAGTATGCATAATGACAAATATTAGATTCCATAGATAGAGAAATTATATTGTTGAAGGACAATGTTATTTTTTTTCAGCTTAAAAGATAGCGATTTTACTGTGATTTAATTTAGCGATGTTATAGAGTTAAATTCCATTGAAACACACTTACACTACAAAATTATGTGTGCACCTGATGTATATTTCAGACAGTGATAATTTAGACAACAATAATATAGAGAGAAATGTCGAATATTTAATAAGAAGAGTAGATCACTTTTAATATAAATAAGTTCACCTTTTAATGGGAAGTGTATAATTGTTGACAAGTGTGTTTGATTGTTAGAGTGCATGTATTATTTCACTCCTTCGCACTTAAACATTATTCTTAACAGATTATGGTTGTGGTTTGTTGGCAAAGTTGTTTAATAGCTTGCGCATTTTAAATTGAGTGATGTCATCTTGCATCTTTTTGACTTATTGCTTGGGTGAGTGGGTATAGTCTTCATCTCAGTCAATTCGGTATCCTAACGTGTTGGATTTTCTTGGGATATTGGTCTAGGCATGTTAACTTGCACCATCATTATTGTCACGCCTATTTCCTGGTGACAACATGATTCCTGATGAGAGTATCATCACATACCCTGACAGATAGAGGCAAAGGATAACCTGGCTGAAGTCTGTGCTTCCCGATGTGGGCGTCGTTCATTGTATTTGATGTTGGCACTTAGTTTGTAGCGCCTTCATGATTTTTGGTCTTGCACGTCGTAGGGTTTTACAGTTACTGGTCATCAAGCCATTGTGTTAGGTTGGTTGAGTTTGTCCCTTAGCTTGTAGGTGTTTTCATGCTTGGGTCGAGAGGGTAATCGTTTATACCTGTTTGGGATCATCACATGTTTCGTCCAGTTTCCTGATGTGCTAGTGTGAGAGTCGTTGTTTACTATTGCATGATCGGCATGCATTGTGTTCATCGTTAAGTTGTGTTGTTTAACTATGGTCATTGTTTCCTTCCTCTCCTGATTAAAACAAAAAAAAAAGTTCTTTTGTGTTGCGTCACCTTATGGTATCCGAGTGGATTCAACCCTATGACTATGGATCGCCATGCTTTCCACTACAGTAAACCCTTGAGTTTTAACCTAGCACTAATTAAAAACTTTAACGTGTCCATGTGGTGAGCTCAATTAGAGGATGCCACAGAGGGTCGCAGTGTGGTGCCATGGAAGCAGGTGAGA
>ML783372.1:1036133-1063108 GCA_009831015.1 Picea engelmannii | reverse complement strand
AAATTTTTTTTTGGGCGGTTTTTGCTATTTTTAGCGGATTTTGCTATTTTCAGCTGATTTGTAAATTAATCCCGGATTAAGGGATTAGGGTTTTGGTATCTACGGAATACCTAAAACATTGTATATATTGTATGGCGAATGGTGAAATTCGATATAATTAAAAGAAGAAAGGTTTTCCCGGTTGAGGGTTTCCGGTAAAAATCTCTATGTATTTTGTGTATGAGCCATTGATTAATTTCAGTATTGATTAAGAATATATATGCATTGCTTTACTTCGCAGGTTTAAAACTTACAGTTAGGATTCGGTTTCTACTTCGGGTACCCGGAATACTGGACCGAAGAAAGTGTGTTGGAATGTGGGGAGCCACATTTCTAGTGTGACTACCCAGTGGAGAGGACTAGAGAATCTGGATCAGCGAGACCCACTACCGTGGGAGATTTGGGAAAGGCCCATAGAATTCACGCAGTGGTGAATAACCACCAGGAAGAGCACTAGTCGATTTTGCTCAATACGTTGGGTACCATCGCTGACCAAACCCTTAGTATTTTGATAGATCCCGGTGCTACCGAGAGTTATATTTCTGGTGCAACGCTAAAAAGAATTAAGGTAAAGGCAGTCAAACATGATGAGTTTAGCTTTGTAAAAATAGCTTCTGGAGCCAAACAAAAGGTTGGAAGGAAGGTTACAGGTTGTAGCCTTAACCCGGGAGAGTTTGTCACCAGGGCCAACCTGTACGTCACAATATTAGGATCTTATGACGTCGTGATATGTATGGACTGGTTGGAATGGCATGAGGCAATACTCATCTATAAGATGAAATAGTTGAGCTTGTTCGATGATGAGGGACAAAGACGCTTGATTGTAGGTCGGAACCAGGGAGTTTCCCTGAGGTTCATCTCTTCCTTGTAGCTACGGAAGAGCATGCACAAGGGATGTATGCTTTATGTGATCCTTGCATTAAATGAGAAGGGAGTAGCATAAGCTATAGAACACCTTCCGGTGGTGAGAGAGTTTGCGGACGTCTTCCTGGAGGAGTTACCTAGGATGTCGTCGGAGAGGGAATTGGAGTTTACCATAGACCTAAAACTGGGGACTGAGCCGATAGCAATAACACCTTATCGGATGTCGACCCCAGAGTTACAGGAGTTGAGAATGCAACTAAAGTAGTTGTTGGACCTGGGACTTATACGTCCAAGTGTTTCACTGTGGGGTGCACCTATTTTTTTTCCTACGAAAGAAGGATGGGTCGTGGAGACCCTACATTGACTATCATCAATTGAACAAGGCAACGATCAAGAATCAATATCCGTTGCCAAGGATTGATGATATGTTTGGACAAATGAAGGGTGCAACGACATTTTCAAGGATTGACTTGAGATCAGGGTATCACCAGTTACGGATCAAGGAGGACGACATCCCTAATACCTCCTTTAAGACGAGGTTTGGGAATTACAAGTTTACTATTTTACCGTTTAGACTAACAAATGCCCTAAGAGTATTTATGAGTTGATGAACGGGGTTTTCCGCGAGTACTTGGACAAGTTCATCCAAGTATTCATTGATGATATTTTGATTTACTCTCAGACGATGGAGGAGCATGACGATCAGTTGCGCTTGGTACTACAGTGTCTTCAAGAGAACAAATTGTATGGGAAATTGTATAAATGTTTGTTTTATCAATCGAAGATTCACTACTTAGGGCATGTAATATCCAGTGAAGGTATCACTGTGGATCCAACAAAGGTTGAGGCTATTATGGAATGGCATGCGCCGATGAATGTCCCAGAAGTGTGTTTCGAAGGCTCAAGGATATGTTGACAACAACACTGATACTAAGGTCCCTGACATGGATGTAGAACTCTTGGTATGCACTGACACATCCAAAGAAATCTTAGGCAGAGTCTTGATGCAAGACGATTGAGTGATTGCTTAAATATCGAGAAAGTTGAGAAGGCATGAGGAGAAGTATGTGACACACAATTTGGAGTTTGTTAGCCATTGTTTATTCCTCAAGAGCCTAGAGGCACTACCTTATTAGACAAAATTTTGAACTAAACGTACCACTATGGACTACAACACATCCTGATGCAAAGCCACTTGAACGTGCGAAAACGACATTGGTCGGAATTTCTTAGCGAGTATGATTTTGATATTTATTACATAAAAGAGACAATGAATAGAGTGGCAGATGCATTGATTCAGAGACCACACATATTTTTGGTGATTTCCCCTTCAGACGAATCTACGTGAAAAGATTCTAAATTTACAGTGCGATGATGACTGGTACAAATAAGTCAAGGATTTTATTGGACAAAACACAATGATGGTATCAAATTTGAAGTATTTACTATGGACAATGACGGATCATTAAGATTTAAAGGTCAAATTTTCATACCACTCAACTACGGGTTGAGAAGTTTGATCCTAAATGAGGATCACAGAGTAGTGTGCATGGCTCATCCTGTAGTCACAAAGATGAGGGCAGACCTTAAATCCTTGTTCTTCTGAAAAGGAAGAAGGAAAAAATAGTCAAGTATGTGGCAAGATGTCTAGAATGTCAGTAGGTGAAGGATCAACATAGACATCCAGCAGGGTTACTACAACCACACGCTATTCTAGAATCGCAATGGGAGGTCATTTCGATGGATTTCATTATTGGATTTCCACTGACGACAAGGAGACACAACTAGATATTTGTGGTAATCAACGCTCTGATGAAGAGTGCTCATTTTATTCCTATGCGTACAACGTATGAGGCACCTGAGATAGCTATATTTTTCATCAGCGATATTGTGAGGCTGCATGGCATGCCTAATAGGATTATATCTGATCGAGGATCGGTGTTTACTGGACAATTTTGGACTAGTTTCCAAGAGGGCTTGGCAACCCAACTTAAATTCAGTACTGTGTATCACCCAGAGAAAAATGGGTAGACTGAACGAACAAACCAAATCTTGGAGGACATGTTGCGCATGTACGTGACGGACCAACAGAAGCATTGGGAGGAATTATTACCACTGATAGAATTCGCATATAACAACAGTTATCAATCACCATTAATATGGCGCCTTTCGAGTTTCTTTGTGAGCGACCATGTTGGATGCCTGAGTTGGGATCGTCTTGAGGATAGGGTCCTAGTGGGACTGAAAGAAATCCAAGAAATGGAAGAACAAATGAAAACTTTAAGACAAAGGATCAAGGAAGCACAGTATCGACATAAGAGTTATGACGATGCACACTGTGTCAACCATAGTTACGAAGTTGGTGATCGAATCTTCTTGTGAGTGAAACCGCATAAGAGTTCGATCAATTTTGGAAAGGGTGCTAAACTCTCTCCTAGGTTCGTGGGATCCTATGAGATTATGGAAAGGAGAGGGTCATGGCCTATTGACTAGCCTTACCTGATCCTTGATGCATATGTATGATGTCTTTCACATCTCTATTTGAGACATTATGTTAGTGATCCTACACATGTTTTGACTTGAGTACCTTGCGAGTATCAGATGAGGGTGCACTCACGGTTGAGCCAATTCACATCCTGGACCACCGCATTCGACAACTACGACGTCAAATAGTAGATCAGGTCAAGGTCCAGTGGGACAACTATAGTCCGCATTCGGTGACCTGGGAGAAGGCATATGAGATGCGCCAACAGTTTCCATTTTATTTGATGGATAGACATGTGATACACTTTATTTTGACACTTATGTACCGTGAAACTTTAGGACGAAGTTTAGTCGAAGAGGGGGTGTATGTAACATCCCACTCTTACGCACACTGAGAAAACTTATTCTTTGAGGACACTTGCTTGCAAGTGATCCATATTATTATACAATTGGCCGTTTGATTATGATTATGAGGCATTATGATATGATGATATGTTATTTTGTTGTATTGACATAGACAGGTTCTATTGACTGGGTTCTCGTGAGTGTGCAGGAATTTGGACCTTGAGGATGCAGAGGCATCAATGAAACCCCTTGGACTCTAGATCGAGTCAGGGAGTAGACTATTGGGGTTTGATTGTTCTTGATATGACATGTGTACATCTGATTAGATGTTATGATGATTGATTATTATTGTTGACATGATTCGTTGATGTTGCATGCTGACGATAGATTGTCGACCAGACTCACATGTGGAGTAGAGGGGTGATGCATGACAACCAGAGACTTTAAGGGAGAGGTGTGGACAAAAGCCCTACCACATCCTAATAGCACTCCCGCCATGGCTCGAACTGTAGGTTAACGATTACCTAGTTCGAGAAGACCCACAATGTCATGAGGGAAAACTACGACAGTCGCTCACGATGATTCTAAGGGGTGCGCAATAAGGCAGGGGTCTAATTATTTAGAGGCCCTTAGTCTCCCACAATATCACCTTGCGGAGTATTGACTTATGTCTACCAAGTCATTGAAGAGGCAAGTGGAACCCTTGGATCACGTAGTGTGTCCTGAAGGGCACATCGGGCAAGGAAACCAGAAAGAGGCAAGTGGCACCCTTGGAGCACATAGTGTGTCCTGAAGGGAATGTCGTGCAAGGAAACTAGAAAGAAGCGAGTGGAACCCTTGGAGCACGTAGTGCGTCCTGAAGGGCACATTGAGCAAGGGAAACAAAAAGACGTGAGTGGCACCCTTGGAGCACCTAGTGCGTCCCGAAGGGCACATCGTGATTTCAATGGGTAACTGAATAAACCTAGTCAACCTTAAAATGAATAATGTGATAAGTAAGATTTAAAAACAATTTCCCTAATAAAAATGTCGCCCACCCTAGGAAATTAAAATCTAGGTCTAAGTGACACTTGTGGTAAAAAATAATAATCATAATTAAACATGTGACGAGAAGGGGGTAAGAAATTCAATTAATTTATTAAAATCAAATTATATTGGGAGATTAAAATTTTAAAAAGGAAATGATTGTTTTTCTTTCTACATATGCTAATTCAATTTTATCAATTAAAAAGAAAAAGGGGTAAATGGTGGTTTTTCTACACTTGCTAATTTGAGTTTTAGTTAAAAGGGAAAAGAGGGAAACTTAGAAGAAACAGGAAACTAAGGGAAAAAGGGGAAACATAAAGAAAAAGGAACGTAAGGAAAAAGTCGAATGTCTAACATAGTAAGGAATCTTTCCTTTAAGAACTTTCTAATTATGAACTCAACTAGGATTTTAGTAAAGGCGTAAGTCATTTAAAGTGTGTAAGGGAATATTTGGACACCAAGGAGTGTTTTTAGGAATGCTTTTTGACGGGTGAGGGAAATAGGAATAATTAAATAAATAATGAAATTAATTTATGGTGCAACTAGGGGGATGGGCGACATGTGTACAGGGGAGGTTTTTTCTGATTAATTTAATGAAAAATAAATTAAAAGATAATTTGGGAAAAAAATCACTTAAAAGCTCTATAAAAAGGATGGAGGAGGAGGGGTATGGATCGGATCTTGATGTGTAATGTTATGCTGCAGAATTTTTGTCTTGATTGACTTATCTTGTGGGAGTTGGGATACCCAGCTCGGGTAACGAGTGGTAGCTCGACCTTGTGAGGTGAGATGGGTGCTAGCAGTTCTATGGTATAGTGTGCGTGGCACCTTAGTGTCTCGAGAGGATCAAGGGGAAGAAGAGTACCCATAGGGTTGGTTGGGAGGTACCGGTGAGGTCACATCGGTCGGCAAGAGGAAGTTAGATGGAACGCGTGGAACAAAAGCTACTGAGAAATCATGTTTGGCTAAGGTACACCGGTTTAATTTTTACTTGCAATGAATTTAAATTTACTCATGTTATTTCTCCATGCTCGTTTAAGATTTCATTTCCATGTGTTTTATTTCACCTGCCTTCCTTCGGTATTGTAATTCCCTTGCTTGCAGTTTTCTGATGGATTTCCTTTGGTGAACCCAACTTCTGATTTCAATGGCTTATTTGTGTGGGTTTTAATGATAATTATGAATATATTGTTCTTTATCTTCCACCCTTATCTCCAGGTCATCATTCCATGCCTGAGTAGTCGGTCAGGAGCCAAATCGACAGTTGTCACTTCAGTGTTTAAAGACCTATAGATTCTAATGCCCTGCTTTTCTATGCATGGATGATGAGCGAAGGATAAAAAAAAATTCCCAACCATATACCTTACTTATCTTTGCATTGATTGATTTATGGTTGAACGATTGGTCTTGCACTTTCTTGTGATTTTATTTCTTCTGTGTTTTGGATGGTAAACTTCTGTGTTTGATTGATGAATCCAAACATTTTTTTAAAACTAATCGTGATTGTGATTTACATTTATTTGACTGCATTTTGATGTTTGGACAACGCTGGAATATGTATCCTGTTGTTAAATAGACAACGTTCATTTGTTTTCTTATTTTATAAACTGCAATTAAGGTATTAGTGGATAGCGTTACCAGGCATCTCCTAGACAGCGACCGTATATCTTTTGATAGCAATTGCCAGTGAAGTAAATAAATTTTGGCAACGAATCATTTAACCATTGTGGGTATATTTGTAGGACTACATTTTTATGATAGTATATTTTAATTGCATGAGGGTGTGTCTTGATATGTCTACGATTTTTTTTGTGTATTAATGGATTAACAATATTGTGGGTGAGAAAATTTATTAGTTATTGGAAGCGACTTATTTAAAAGACAGCACATGCATTTAGAAGACAACAATATTTAATGGAAAACATTAATGTATACCAACATTATCATATTTAATAAACAACATTACCTATGCACTCTGAACAGACAACAATATCACATTATCTCTGCATCTGGAAAGGAAACAATATCAACGCTATGGTTTTTAGATAGCGAATATAAAGAAATAAAACAACCAGCGATTATATTTGAATGACAGGAAATACAGACAACGAATTCTCTTTTATTAATAGACAGTGAGTCTATACCTTTGATTGACAGTGAATTCATGCCTCTGCTTTTTAATGAAATTACCTATGCATTTTTAATTAAATGATGACTGCGTTTTTACCCTAAGAATGATTTCGTTTTTACCTTGAGCTTGATTGCAATTTTACCATAACATGGACTTAGTTTTTATCCTAAGAATGACTGTGTTTTTACCTTGGTTTTGATTCTGTTTTTACCATAAGATGGACTGCGTTTCTATCCTAAGAAAGATTGTGTTTTTACCTTGAGCTTGACTGTGTTTTTACCATAGGATTGGCTGCAATTTGTTAGAACGATTTTACACTATACATTGGCTGTGATTTTTGTACCATATGGTTAGATAGACAGCGATGGAGTTTATATTATAAAACTGTGTTCGATTATTATCATATCACTGCAATATCACATCTATCATCGATTTTCCTTGGCACATTTTACAGCCTCCCCCCAGTTTTAGACACCGATTTTAGTGGATACTGTGACCTTTATTAATGAACAATAATTTGGAGTGCTAAGAGAAAGATATATTTAATTCCTTGCTAATTCTTTTATATTGTTAATCCTGTGTAAAGACAACGATATAATTGATGGCCAAATTGATTTATTGCTTAACGACAACTAATCATATGGTTTAAAGACAACAAATTTTATTAACCGCATTTTGATAGCATGTGTTATTAATGGTTATTATTTAATAGCATATTGATAATATGTTGACAATGATTTTCTAATAGTCAGATGTTAGCGTAATGACATAGATTAGATTCCATACATAGAGAAATTATATTGTTGAAGGACATCATTATTTTTGTTCAGCTTAAAAGATAGTGATTTTAATGCGATTTAATTTAGCGATGTTATAGAGTTAAATTCCATTGAAACACACTTACACTGAGAAATTATGCGTGCACCTGATGTATATTTCAGACAGAGATAATTTAGACAACAATATTATAGAGAGAAATGTCGAATATTTAATAAGCAGAGTAGATCACTTTTAATAATAAGAAGTTCACTTTTTAATGGACAATGTGTAATTGTTGACAAGCGTGTTTGATTGTTAGAGTGCATGTATTAGTTCACTCCTTCACACTTAGGCATCATGCTTAACAGATAATGGTTGTGGTTTTTTGGTGAAGTCATTTAATAGCTTGCACATTTTAAACTAAGTGATGTCGTCTTGCGTCTTGTTGACTTATTGCTTGGGTGAGTGGGTATAGTCTTCATGTTAGTGAATTCCATCTCCTAGTGCGTTAGATTTTCTTGGGATATTGGTCTAGGAATGTTAAGTTGTACCATGGTTATTGTCACGGCTATCGCCTCATGACAGCATGATTCTTGATGAGGGTATCATCGTGCGCCCTGACGGATAGAGGTGAAGGATAACCTGGTCGGAGTCTATGCTTCCCGATGTGGGCGTCGTTCATTGTATTTGATGTTGGCACTTAGTTTGTAATGCCTTAACGCATTTTGGTTTTGCGTGCCTTAGGGGTTTCCAGTTACTAGTCATCAAGATATTGTGTCAGGTTGGTTGAGGCTATCCCTTATCTTGTAGGCATTTTCATTCTTGGGTCAGGTGGGTAATCGTTTATACTTGTTTGGGATCATGGGATGTTTCATCTAGTTGCCTGATGTGATAGTGTCAGAGTCATTGTTTATTGTTTCCTGATCAACGTGTGTTGTGTTCGTCGTCAAGTTGCGTTGTTTAACTTTGGTCGTTGTTACCTTCCTATCTTGCTTAAAACAAAAACAAAAAATTGCTTTTGTGTTGCATCGCATGTAGTTGTAACGATGGGGTTGTTACACTAGGGAACCTATTTTTGTATATGTAAACACCCATATCATAAAATATAATACATCGTTGTGTTTAGACCGACCCAGGATAAAATAGTATGGGGGACTAAGCTCCACTAGGTAGGGAAAGGGAAGGGCTAGGAGACTAGGGGAAAGGGCTAAGCTTGAGGGTTTAAGCGCAAGCGAATATTATATTATTATTTCCTAAATACTGTGGTGAGGATAATTGTTTTATCATAAATGTCATTGAAGAGGGAATGAATCCCAAGTGGAGAGAAACAAGCTCCATGAAAGCCATGTGTCAATCATGGCGCATGCAATTATAGGTTGGGGAAAATAGTTCGATTCCCCATATTTCCCCATTCACGCACACACTCAACCATTCACGCAAGAATTCATTGACTCCATCAGTCGAACCTCTCCATGCCTCAGGTAGATCTTCAAAACTAATCTTGTACTTTCATGTGAAGCACAACGCACCTGTAATTTGCCTAAGCATGTACCATGCCTTAACAATTTTGTTGTTGTTGCTAATGCAATTGCTTGACTGATCTTTTTTGCTGCCATCATTTTTTCTATACCCAAGCTTTGTTCCTGCCATCACCCTTTCTCGATTGACTTAGGAGTTTGATTGAAGAAGAAGGTTGTCAGGTCTGTGGGTTTGAATAGGCGGGTTGTTAGGCTCGTGGACTGAAGAAGCAGGTTGTCATGCCTGTAAGAAACTCTCTCTAGGTGAGAGAGGTTATTGGGGAAGTGATTTTCCCAAAGGGAGCCCAACAACATCTATAGTGCTCTGAGAATTCATGTCATGCCTATTGTTGAAGCCCTAGAAAGGAAGTGGGGAATTCGAAGGACTGTTGATCAGAGAAGGGGCACACTTCCTGGGGTGGGACATGTAAGTGAGGAATGAGAGGCTATAGGTTGTAGTGTGAGTTAGCTCCTGGGACAAAATCCTTCATGGTGACTGTGTAACTTCCTATTTTCTCAGCCTAGCCTAGGAATCCCTTTACCTGGGTGGAGTTTAGTACCAGCTCAGGGGTGATCCACTGCTGAGAGTGATGAGCAATGTGGTCTAAGTCTAGGAGGTTCATGGAAGGTCTCCATGTAGTTGGTGTTCTTCTATAAAAAGATAATTAAAAATTATGTGTTCAATTGCATGTTGTGTATTCATACATGTCTTTATATTTATAAGTATTGCATGCGTATGTTGTATGTATAAGCTTACTATTATTTCTGCATGAATATGTGTATTATCATAATGTATTTGTCTATTTAAATTGTATTATATATATATATATATATATTGGGAATGAGATTTGTTATGTGGCATAGCCTAGCGGCCTAAGGTTGGGATGCTACTATTTTGTATTCGAGCTTAGTAAGAGTGTGTTATAGAGTAGAATGGCCCAACCTGGGTGGATGGGGATGTGACAAATTGGTATCAAAGATCTAGTTTCCAATATTGATCCTGGATGGGCCACGTAAGTGGAAATTGAAGAAAATTTTTCACAGAGAATTGAAGTTACAGAGTGCCAGAAGGGTGCTGAGAGCACACCTTAACTATGTTTGGAAGCTAAGAAGGTGTAGCGGTTCAAGAAAGCCAGCAGAGAAAATAAACCACAATAACCATGGATTTGGGACCAAAGAGTTTAGATTTTCATCGTCGGATCTATCCGGGAGAAGGCATATCCTTCACAATCGTCAGATCTGGGAAAGCAATGCGATGGTTAATCTTCAAGTCCTTTGGAATTTGTTGCTTTGAAAAATTTTAATATTTTTACAAAAGGAGGAAAAATACCCAAATATTTGACCTCCCGGAGTGGATATACACCATATATCATTTGGGAGAAGGTGAATTGTTGGATTCCCCAAGTGGTTCGATAGTTCGTTGTTCAAGGAAATTAGGTTGTGGTTGCGCAAATGTTGGAAGAAGGACAAAGCAGAAAGAAAGGCTATTTTGGGAAAGAAGGCATGCATGAAGAAAGCAACAATTGGAAGAAAGAGTAGCACGCGTGCATGCATGGAATACCTAACGACGCTAGGGTTGGGTTTTTTGTAATAGATTATAATGGCTGATGAGATAGAAATATATAAATATATATACATAGGTTTCATAGAGAGAGTTGAGAGTTAGGAGAGAGAGCTAGAGAAGGATATAGTGTATCGAGCTGTAATATTTTGAAATAAGACCTAATTTTGTAAGTTGTTGAGATGGGGAAGAAGAATGAGGGTAGATATTGAGGGTTAGATCATAGGATGAGGAGCCTAGTGTTATTTAGTCTGCCTCGTAATAGATCTATACCCTAATGAGAAGAGTTGTAAAGCGCGTGGTGCTGTAGTTTTGGAACTATTATAATAAAAGAGCTTAAGAGCTAGATCTTTGTGGAAATATCCCAAGAGGGGGTGAACCATGGTAAAACCCTGTGTTATGTGATTAAATGCATGTGTTTCTTTACTATTTTTAATTATTTATTGGTATGCTAAATGAATGAGTTGATCATATTCTATGCATAATCGTGAATGGTAGTTTATTTCCTTAATAAGTTGAATAGAAACCTCAGTGCACAACTCTCATATCTTCACTCAATCCTGGACTGCAAACACTTGAGTATTGCAGTCACCCATTAAGACTATCTCGGGTGAGACTGCATAGTGCACTCAATGAATTATGTTGCCTTCTGGTTTACTAGGAGGGCTGATACTTTTATAGGCTTTGTTGGAACCCCAGTAGACATGAATCCTGGGTGGTGCAGTCCCCGACCCTCGGGTCGTAGTTCGCTTCATACGATCATTCAAAAACCCCTCCGAGTCGAAGCGACTCCTTTGAGTCCCTATCGGACCCTCAAAATTTCTCGATCCATAGGTCCTTCAACTCTCCCCACAGCCTTTGTATACGTCCGTGGACCTTTTCCCTAAAAAACAGAATTTCGGGTCCCAGGACTCCTTGAGTCCTGATGTCGAGAGTCCTTGACTCCTCGATCTCCCAGTCTCTGAAATGTCGATTTTCCGAATTGGCTTCACTCAGGTTTAGTCCCCTGGACTATACCCTTAGTCCATATGACCACCCCTTATATGAACGCAGTCCTTTTGGGGTTCATCGATGCAAAGCGTCCGGCTTCTTGTCCTCAAGACTTCCGAAAAGACGATTTTCGGAACGCTGAAAATACCTGTGCCCTGGCTTCCTCCTCCTTTCACGATTTCAGGTTTTTCGATGCCGAAATGCTCCAACCTTATGTCTATGGGATCCTCAGAATGTCGAATCCTAAAATCCCGATATCAAGTGTGGCCACAGCCTCACTCTCCTCTATGTCGCATTTCGCAATTTCGGAGTTCTAATTGTCGAAATGCTCGATCCTTTTTCTTCGAAACTCCCAAAGTTCTGAACTCCAAAATGACCACGAATACCTCAGATATCCATGACCCATTATTTTCCTCATCAACTTCAAGTTTTCATGTTTAGAGCTTTCCTGATGCAAGGCTCTTCTTCCTGTCCCTGCTCTCTAGACTTCCCGGTATCCGAAATATCGAAGTACCGATACAACATTTTCACTCTTGGCTGAGATCAATGGATATGATCCACTCTCAAATAAAAAACCTTGATCCCTTCAGGATCTCTGTTCCTAAGAGCCCGGATCCTATGTCCTTAGGATTTTTGAAATATCGATATCCGGTATGCCGAAATCAAGCTCTTGCTCTCATGACCCAACAATGCTCCTTCTCTGCCTTCGGGAATTCATGTTTCGGAATTTCGTGACTCTCAACACTTCAAATCTTCGTTGTCCTCTCGTACTCCTGGTAGCCGAAATACTGAAGTACCAAAATCCTAAACCCTCTAGTTCTCCTCCTCTAAATAATATCAACGGCTCAAAGCCTCCCTTGATCCAATGGCTCAGATTCTTTTGGGATTGTATGGGTCAAGAGATTCGAACTCTTACCTCTTGCATTCTCAGTAGCCAAAATGTCAAAATGATTCTTTCAGGAATTTCCCCGATGCCTCGATCGCTGCCACGTGTCCTCCCTATTCTTTTGGAGTTTTCGAGGTTTTTCATTTCAGAACTTCACGACCCCTACGACACTTATCCTTTGTTCTCTCGAATCCTCAGTATCCAAAATCTGAGTGGACTCCTCGATCTCCTCCATGTGTCCTCCATAGATGGATGGTCCAGATCGTTTCGGGACTTCACCAGTAGACAAGCCGAAAGACTCCCTTCTCTGCTTCCCAATGTCTGAATCCCCAATATGAAAGGATCTCGCGACACCTGTCCTTCTCAGATGGATGGATTAGATACCTTTGGGACTTTGGTACCCATGAGTCCTAATCTCCGGTCCTTCATCCTCTGAACCTCCGAATTCTCGAAGTCCAAAATCCCGATACCTCTACCATGTCGGGACTTTTCTGATTCTCTACTCTGTGCATGAGGATTTAAACCTCGTGCAGCTTTCCACAGATCCGATGGTTATCAGTCCATGTACCCAGATATAATGGTTCAGACCTATTCTTCTGCTGCGCCCTTCCTATGCTTCCTAGACACGAACATATGCTCCAGATCTTCTCGGCTAATCCGACGGTAGTTGTTCTCTCCCCTGAGCATGCACTTTCTTCCTGCCTTAGAAGATTTTCAACGTCTCAAAGGCCTTAGCCTTTGTCTCAGCTCTGCAAAGCCTGCAACCTTGGCTCCTACTTGCGTTATAAGGAAGTTGTCCCTCCCGAGCTTCCTCGAACTCGAACCCTCCAAAGGGTCTTCTCGGCCTCTACACTCCTTGTAGGGTCTCTACACACAATAGTGCTATCTGTCCTGAGCTTCTCTATGGCTCCGACCTCAAAGGGTCTCTGTCCCTTTCTCTCCTTGAAGGGATGGAAGTGCCCTCTGGCAACTTCCTGCTCAAACACTCCTTGCCGAGCCTGCAGGGTATTCAACAACCCTGTAAATATCCCTCCTTGGACTCTTCTCTATCTCTTAACTCAATAAGTTCTCTTTGTGCACTCTGGAACCTACTCAATGCCCTCCTGGCAGAGTGTCCAGAATCCTCAGTGATTCTGTTTCTCTATGAACTCACAATAGAGTTCCTCCTTAGCACTCTATGCCTGTGCTCAATGCCCTCCTGACAGAGCTCTATAGAACCCTCAGTAGTTCTATCTTCCTCCTGAACTCAACAGAGTTCCTCTGTGCACTCTATGCACCTGCTCAATTCCCTCTTGGCAGAGCTCTACAGAACTCCTTAGAGATTTTATCTTCTACTGTGTCCTCCTCTGCAAAGTATCACCTCCAAGGTATTCAACAACCTTGAGGTCTTCCTCTAAGTCAATGATTTCAGTTTGTGTACCCTCCTAGCATGTCCTTGTCCAAATTCCGCAGAATTGGAAGTGCACTCTATGCACTAACTTTCAAAACCCGCAGTGTTCTATCACGCCCTCTTAGCATGAAGCCTCAAAGATCCCCAAACCTGAAATCAAAGAACTCACAGATAGCAAAACCTATATGTTCCTGCAAATACATGCCTAACATACATCTACAACATATCATCAATACATACATGAAGACATTCATCATACAAAGAATAACATGCACAAAAAATTGCTTTTTGTATTAATGTAAAATGCCTCTTTTACAATGTGTTTGAGCTCGGACTGCAACAGAGTCTCGGCTCTCCTCTCTTCTCTACTCTAACTCCTCCTCTAACTCCAAACAAGATCAAAAGATATTTTACATGAGGGGGATCTTCCCTCCAAGCTACCTACTCTCATTCAATTACATTTAAATTTACATTGAATGGGTTGTCTAGTCCAGATCGGAGCTAGATCTCAGCCTTACAACCATTAAAGGCTATTTACATCTATAGCCTGCATATAGGCACAACCTTTTGGCTCTAACATCCTTAAAATATTAAATGCCCTTTGTTAGTGATATTTCTTGTAAGGGGGTTAGAATGCAAAGAATGGGTTAAAAACCCACTTGTCCTATGTTCGGAACGCGAATGCGTCCGTGTTTAATTGAAAATCAACTCTGGAAGGCAGAGATTCGCGCGCCTGGATCAACAACGCACATAGGATTCTGGAGCCCCCCTGCCTTTCTACCTTTAAGCAGAGGGGGGGGTCTGGAATCGAGGGCGCACCTCTTCAATGGTCATGATCAAAGCACCCAGATCAACGACGTGCAGGGTGATTCCGGACCCCCCCCCACCTTTTTAGCTTTAAGTGGAGGGGGGGGGGTCTAGAATCGGAGGTGCATCTCTCCAATGGTTGAAATTCAAGAGCCTGAATCAATGGCGCACAAGAAACCTGGGCATCCTCTGTCCTTCTGCGTTTAACTTACGTGGGCCCCTTCCCTGCCATGTAATCTTTTGTGCCAGCTGTTCTCTTCCTGGCCATGCGATGAGGGTCGCGCCCTTTAGCCCCTTCCTCATCTGTCCATCTCCCCTCTTCTGGTCCATGTGGTCCCTTTCCCTTCTCATCTTCCACTTACCGCCTGCCAGGTGTCCCGCTCTTTTCCACATCAGTCTCCCACTAAAAGCGTGCCCATTATATCTCAGTTCCTGCCCCCTCCGCCTATCATCTTTTGCCACGTGTCTTCCTCTGTCGTCCCTCTCCTACCTCATCCCTCTTATCACCCTCTCATGGTCTTGGTGCCACCACTCCCATTACGCGCCCCATCCTTCGCGCTGGCCTCCATGCCTATTCATCAGGTCGTTCAGCGAATCCAGGTGGTAGCACAAAGAGTCTTCCACGTCGCAGAAGTGCCAAGTTGGTCGGGCCATCCTCAATCCCAATGAAGCAGTTATTGAAGCAGTTGGTGGTGGTTAGACATCGCCTCCGCCATAATGGGAAAGTCCGGCGACGAATTAAATGCATGTCGATTCGCCCATGAAACCGTCAGGTGCACGATCATTCAGAAGCTGCAGGTGCAGATTGTCAGAAGCCATGCAGACGCAATGTGTTTAATGCAGCGTCTCAATTTTGTTTTTGTTGTTGTTTTGAGTATATGAAGGCGTTTTTGCCATTTTTGTATCCATCGATGGTTGAGCAAAGCTCCCGGTTGTAAATCTTTAATGAAGCACTGATCCTCTAGTTATGTATGAACTTTTGAGACTTCTTGCCTTATCAATGCCAATTTCTTTCATGTCTTTGTTTTCACTGTGTTAGAGTGACTCGGAACTGGAGGATCCAGTCGAGTTGTAGCTATTATAGGATGATGCAAGTTGGATCGCTGTAGCAGTTACGTCGTTTCTAATCAGTTCTCGTGATTTTCCTAGGGCTGACTGATTTGGAATTGGCGGATCCAGTCAAGTCCCCTTCAGTTTCTTGAGACCCTGAACCAAGAGGATCTTGCATTCAGATTCTTTCCTCTACAAACTGTTGTAAGCCTGTTGCCCAAAGCCGTTTGTTCACCTTTCTTGCCAAGTCTTCCACCTATTCACCTTTTAATCAACCCACTGGCTGAAGTTAGATCAAGACCTCCTCTGTTACTTATGTACCAGATCCAGTCTCTGAGTTAGAGTGATATCTCCTCGAGTCTTTACCTCCATTTGATCACCCCTTTATAAACAAATCGTGACATTAAACTGATGGGTGTCAGGCTCTGCTCCTGCAAGAAATCTAGGAGTGACTTCTGATGCTAACACCCTTAATTCAAATTCAAAATATGAGAGGGTTGGTGCCTCTCTTCCTTGTATGCATTGAGTGGGTTGGTTGGTTGGCGCATGGCTGGCTCGGGAGCGAGGCTCCTGCATAATACTCCTCTGCTGTGAAAAATTCATGAGCTCCTGCTCATGAGCTCTCCACCCTAGCTGTTGAAATCCACCTGGATCCCAAAAAACTCTTTGGAGCTGTCCATCTGCTCCACCTCTGCTTTGTTGTTGTTGCTTCCCTGCTGCTTCGGCTGTTGTTGTTGTTGTCTCCCTTCTTCTCAAATTCTTCTTGCTGGCAGTCTCTTGTGCTAAATTCAACATCATCTTCCTAATCTACTCAATCTCCTCGTCCAACTGCTCCAATGGTTGGCCCTGTCCTTGCAGTATGCTCCACTACAATTCCTCTTTGCAAATGGGTAGATCAACTAGATCTCCCATGTTGTCTTCTTCATCTCCTATGGCCTTAGCTTGCCACTTTGCTACAGAATTCAGCTCTGCAGTCTTATCCTCTTAGCTGATCTGTCATTCAGCTTCTCCCTGTGGCAGTTTTACTTCCTCCATTTCTCCTTGTGCTGGTGTATTTCCAGCTTCTTCTAGTTACTCCTCAGACTGGAATCCTCATTCATCTACCTCCAACTTAATCTGTTGGATGTGCATGTTTTTCATTATCACCCTCTTCTCTAGGGCTTCGAATTCTTGATACAAAACAGAAAAATCTATGTTGTCTGTCTCCTCCTCGGCTTCTTCTGCTGCAAGATCAAATGCTATAGTCATCTCCTTTTCAGCTTCCTGGATGAAAATTTTGAGCCATTCCTCAGAATGCTCATCTCCTTCTTCTACTTGGGCAGCCTCTAACATCTTCTCCAATGCTTCTTCTTCCTTGTCAGTCAATACTAATTGTCCTTCTGCTGCTATATCAACAACACAGACTTTTTCCTCCCATGGGCGATGTGGCAGGAATATCCCAATTCCTCCAATCATCAAAAGATTCCTCTGATCTTCCTTCTCTGTCAACTATCTTTGCTGGTATGAACTCAACTATGGGTTCATCTTCTCTCCCTTGCCCTCCTGGCAATATGGGATTTCTCTACTACCTTATTGGCAGTCTATGAGATCCTCAAATCCCATTCCATTGCCCACCTGGCAATATGAACTCTCGTTCCTGCCATTATGGCATTCTATGAGATCCTTCGATCCCATCTCATTGCCCTCCTAGCAATGTGAATTTTCCCTACTATCCTCCTGACAGTCTATGAGATCCCGCAATGATCTCATCTCATTTCCCACCTGGAAATTGGGAATTTATGTTCTACCATCTTGGCAGTCTCTGAGATCTTCCAGTGATCTCAGTTCATCCTCAGCATCACTGAGATTTCTCCCAGCCTCTAGTTCACACACCTAAACCATCTCCTCTGGCTGATCCCTAAGGCCTTCGTCATGCCTCAACCATCCCTTTAACAACTTCTGCTATCTTCTGGTCACCAATTCCTGAATCGGCCACTTTACCTTCATCTTCATGGGCCATTCGTATACCCATCTCAACTTACCATTCTATTGCATCCAAAATACTAGATCATCCATTCTCACTCTGATCTCGGCGAGCTATTTACCTCTCACAACATTCTCTTGTTGTTGATGGATCTTCTTTCCACTGCATCCATGGCCTTCAGTAGCCATCTTCCTGTTCCTGTCTTCCCTCCTAGAAAACCTGTTGTTGTTACTCTGCAACTGAGAGTGCTTCCATATTTCTCTTACAACCCTCTGATTGTCTTCCTGACTGCTATGTACCTGCAAACAATCACCACAAAGTCTCAGTACTCTTCCTTCTTCTGTATGTCTCTGCATGATTCCTCTAATACCAAACTGATGTGTACCGGAGTACTCTCTTTTCCTCTAGCTTACGATGCTTGAAATATACAGACAAAATCAAGCTCTAATACCACAAATGGTGCAGTCCCTGACCCTCAGGCTTCAATCGGGGTTAGTCCCCTAGACTATACCCTTAGTCCATATGACCACCCCTTATATGATTGTAGTCCTCTTAGGGTTCATCGACACAAAGCGCCCGACTTCCTGTCCTCGAGACTTCCGAAAAGCCAATTTCTGGAATGTCGAAAATACCTGTGTCCCAACTTCCTCTACATTTTGCGATTTTGGGTTTTCCAATGCTGAAATGCTCCAACCTTATGTCTATCGGATCCCCGAAATTCTGAATCCCGAAATCCTGATATCAAGTGTGGCCATAGCCTCACTCTCCTCTATGTCACATTTCATGATTTCGGAGTTCTAATTGCTGAAATGCTCGATCCTTTGTCTTCAGAACTCCCAAAGTTTCAAACTCCAAAATGACCACGAATACCTTAGATCTCCGTGACCCTTGATTTTCCTCAGCAGCTTCGGGTTTTTGTGTTTCGGGCTTTCCTGATGCAAGGCTCTTCTTCCTGTCCCTACTCTCTAGACTTCCCGGTATCCAAAATATCAAAGTACCGATACAACGTTTTCACTCCTGGCTGAGATCAACGGCTATGATCCACTCTCAAATCAACGACCTTGATCCTTTCAGGATCTTCGTTCCTAAGAGCCCAAATCCTATTTCCTCAGGATTTCCGAAATCCCGATATCCGGTATGCCAAAATCTGGCTCTTTCTCTCGTGACCTAGCAATGCTCTTTCTCCACCTTCGGGAATTCACGTTTTGGAATTCCGCGACTCTCAATGCATCAAATCTTTGCTATCCTCTCATACTCTCGGTGGCCGAAATATCGAACTACCAAAATCCTGAACCCTCCAGTTCTCCTCCTTTGAACAATATCAATGGCTCAAAACCTCCCTTGAGCCAACAGCTCAGATTCTTTCGGGATTCCATGGGTCAAGAGTTTCAAACTCTTACCTCTTACATTTCCGGTAGCCGAAATGTCGAAATGCTTCTTTCAGGAATTTTCCTGATGCTTGGATTGCTGCCACATGTCCTCCCTGTTCTTTTGTAGTTTTCAAGGTTTTGTGTTTCGGAACTTCGCGACCCCTACGACACTTATCCTATGTTCTCTCGAATCCCCAGTATCCAAAATCCTGGTGGACTCCTCGATCTCCTCCACGTGTCCTCCACATATGGATGGTCCAGATCGTTTCGGGACTTTGCCAGTAGCGAAGCCGAAAGACCCCCTTCTCTACTTCCCAATGTCTGAATACCCAATATGAAAGGATATTGCGACACCTGTCCTTCTTATATGGATGGCTCAGATACCTTCAGGAATTCGGGACCCGTGAGTCCTAATCTCTGGTCCTTCATCCTCTGAACCTCTGAATTCTTGAAGTCTGAAATCCCGATACCTCTACCCTGTCGAGACTTTTCAGATTCTCTGCTCTGCACGTGAGGATTTAAACCTCGTGTAGCTTTCCACAGATCCAATGCCTATCGGTCCATGTAACCATATCTGATGACTCATACCTGTTCTTCCACTGCACCCTTCCTACGCTTCCTGGAAAGGAATCCATGGTCCAGGTCTTCTCGGCTAATCCAATGGTAGTTGTGCTCTCCCCTGAGCATGCACTTTCTTCCTGCCTTAGAAGATTTTCAACATCTCAAAGGCCTCGGCCTTTGTCTCATCTCTGCGAAGCCTACAACCTTGGCTTCTGCTTGTGTTCTAAGGATTCTTTCCTTTTCGAGCTTCCTCGAACTCGAACCCTCCAAAGGGTATTCTCGGCCTCTGCACTCCTTCCAGGGTCTCTGCACACAACAGTGCTATCTTTCCCGAGCTTCTCTGTGGCTCCAACCTCAAAGGGTTTCTCTCCCTTTCTCTCCTTGAAGGGATGGAAGTGCCCTCTAGCAACTTCCTACTCAAGCACTCCTTGTTGAGCCTGCAGGGTGTTCAACAACCTTGTAAATATCCCTCCTTGGACTCTTCTCCGTCTCTGAACTCAAAGAGTTCTCTCTATGCGCTCTGGCACCTACTCAATTCCCTCCTCATAGAGTGTCCAGAATCCTCAGTGATTTTGTTTCTCTATGAACTAACAATAGAGTTCCTCCTCAACACTCTGTGCCTGTGCTCAATGCCCTCCTGGCAGAGCTCTATAGAACCCTCAGTAGTTCTATCTTCTTCCTAAACTCAACAGAGTTCCTCTGTGCACTCTATGCACCTGCTTAATGCCCTCTTGGCAGAGATCTACAGAAATCCTCAGAGATTTTGTCTTCTACTGTGTCCTCCTCTGCATAGTCTCACCTCCAAAGTATTCAGAAACCTTGAGGTCTTCCTCTGAGTCAATGATTTTAGTTTGTGTACCCTCCTATCACATCCTTGTCCAAATTTCACAGAATTGGAAGTGCACTCTATGCACTAGCTTTCAGAACCCGCAGTTTTCTGTCACGCCCTCTTGGCATGAAGCCTCAAAGATCCCCAAACCTAAAATCAAAGAACCCACAGATAGTATAACCTATCTGTTCTTGAAAATGCATACCTAACATACATCTACAACATATCATCAATACATACATGAAGACATTCATCATACACAGAATAACATGTAGGAAAAACTATTTTTTTGTATTAATGTAAAATGCCTCTTTTACAATGTGTTTGAGCTCGAACTGCAACAGAGTCTTGGCTCTCCTCTCTTCTCTACTCTAAGTCCTCCTCTAACTCCAAACAAGATCAAAAGATCTTTTACATGAGGGGGCTCTTCGAGCTCTTCCCTCCAAGCTACCTACTATCATTCAATTACATTTAAATTTACATTGAATGGGCTGTCTAGTCCAGATCGGAGCTAGATCTCAGCCTTACAACCATTAAAGGCTATCTACATCTAAATCCTGCGTATAGGCATGGCCTTTTGGATCTAATGGCCTTACAATATTAAATTCCCTTAATTCAAATTCAAAATATGAGAGGGTTGGCGCCTCTCTTCCTTGTATGTGTTGAGTGGGTTGGCTAGTTGGCGCATGGTTGGCTTGGGAGCGATGCTCTTGCATCACTGGGTCAATCAAGTTAAAGATATAAAATCAGATAAGAATAATAAACAACAAATGGTTATGTTGTCATTGGTTGGAATAGTATAGGATTGAGTAGATGGTATATGTTGAAAATATGTTAAAGGATACATAAGATATGCAAAAGGCAGCTCAAGGGAATATTGAATCAAACAATGAGAAAAATGTGCCACTATAAGGGGATGTTGAGACCATGGAATCCCACAAAAGCAGAGAATGGAAGCTGGTTGAGGACAAAGGAGCTCGAATTTGCGCAAAAATATAACAAAAACCCTAGAGTAACACCGCGCAAATATTTTGAGAAATATGTGTTTACCTATCTACTTGAAGTCTTTTTCTATGATTTCCCACACTTATTGTAGGAATGGATATTGAGGTTGAAGGATAACCACGCAGAAAACCATATCTGACAGATAGAGTGGACCTAAGTTTAGATTGAGCAATTACAGCAGGTAAACAACAAATTCACCCGCACAATAGATTTTTGGCTTGACAGTATTATAGAAGGATTTATAACAGAATTTGCAGTTGATACAGCGAAGTCGTACAACATAGCAGAGCAAGAGTTTCTACGTGGGCCTCAAGGAAGTTATATTATATCAGTGTATAGTTCTATTAAGATAATTCTATACAACAAAGGTGTAATGACAATGGAGTTAGACAACAAAACTTCCCTCTGTACATGGGGAAGGGGGGGAACACTGACACAAAGAGGAGAAATGGAAGGAGGAGGGGATAAAGGAACAAAGGAGGAGCCCTTGGAACCAATCATGATGAACGATGACCATATCAAGTGGATAATGCTGAAAGTTGGGAAGATGCGCAATGGAGTACCAATACAAGGTGAACACCAAGAAGAGGGTCGTAGTTGTGAGGGAAGGCCTGGAAAGTGATGAAGAAGAGGTAGAGGATCTTCAAGCTATGGAGTGGATTGAGGAAATATTGCACACAACATATGAGACGAAGACAAGAGGTCCAAGAGTGGGAAGAGAAGGAAACAATCCTATCCATATTAATTTCAGTGTGGAACCCATAAACCCATGTGTGACTAATACACCAAAGATAACACCATCATTTAGACAACCCAATTTCGGAACGATAAAGACAGTAGGAAGTACATCCACACAAGGTACATCAGTTGGAGGAGCTAGTTCAGGAAGCACTAGTCAAGTATCTACACTGCGCAGAGGTAGTAGTTCAACATTCAGGATGGCAGGACACAATCCCACCATCAGGTTACCGAAATTCAAAGGAGAAGCGTCAGAGGACCTGAAAAAACATTTGTTTATCTATGGAAAGATTTAGGAAGAAAAATAGATCATAGAAGAAGATACCAAACTTGCACAGCTAGCGATTACACTAAGGGATTGAGAACTGGATTGGTATATGAGTTTAGCTACAAACAATCCACCAGGGACAACCAGAATGATTGCAGACATCAAGAAATTGTTGATAAATGAGTTTTAGAAGTCGAGTTTAGAGGATCAGTACATGAACAAGATGATAGAAATTAGACAGAAACCAGGAGAATCTGTATGGGAGATTGACCAAATATTTAAGGAATTGAAAGGAAAGTTGAAATATCTCATGACCGATCTGCAGCACAGGCACCTGTTCGTCAATTCACTACTACCAAACTTGAAATACCCATTGCAATAACATAATTTTTAGACACAAGCAGAGGCTCTGCAGGTATCCCTGCAATTGGAAAAAAACCAATATCAGCAGATGAACCCAGCCATTGAAGAGTTGAAGGAGGACTTGAAGAACTTAACGTTCCAACTAAACCAGAACAAAAGTAAGGACAAACGAGAAGTTCTTTGGTGTACTACATGCAGGACAGAAGGACACCACAAGAACGAATGCCCAATATTCGTGCAGTACATGGCAGACGGAATGCCAAACCCGCTACCAACAGGAGGAATATGGTTCGAAATCTATAAGAGATCGAGCCATGATCTATATCACTACCCAAATATGCAGAAATACCAGACAGTCCCAAAGAATTCATATTGCAACTTTTGCAAGTCAGTGGGACATGATGAAAAATATTGTAGAACTATGGATTTGATGCGAGAGAGGACATCATATGCATACATGGTGCAGGTAGAAATGATGATTGGGCAAGCCGCACCGTATTTTAACCAAGTTCCATCCCCATACAACAATACACAACAACAATATAATACTATGTAGCAACCATATAATATTGCGCAACCACAATACAACACAACGCAAACTCAGTAAAATATCACACATTACAATTAGGAGCCTTCATATAATGCACTGAGAGGATATCAAGATGGCTACAGAGGTGGAGGATGAGCAAGAGGAGGATTTGGAAGAGGTAAATGACCAGTGGTATGTCACAAATGTCAACAACTAGGGCATTATGCAAGTGAATGTCCACTTCCACCAACTACTTGTATGTATTGTCGTGCATCAGATCATGGCACAGAAGAATTTCCTACATTACTAGGGAAGATCCAGGAAAAGAGGAACTAGAACAACCAAAATGTTAAATGGATTTCAGCTGAAGCGAGGGATGAAGGACAAAACATCAACATAGTTACGTGTAGAGGAGATAAAACAGGAAAAGACGCAGCCTGATAAGAGCCAGTACAACACCAGTGGCTGAAGAAGAATTTCGAACCAAGGAGATAGTTTGATGCGCAGAACAAGAAGGACACATTTAAGAAATCCATACAATAATTCTTGAAGCAAGACACCGAGTCGAATTCAACTACGTAGTAGATAAAGGAAGCACTAGAGTACGAGATGCGTCCATTGTTGGATCATACAAACAAAATGAAGCCCATGGGACAAGTATAATCAAAGGCTTTTTGCAATCATGTGTAAAACTATTGAATGACCCATCCTTTGTTAAAATACTGCAAAATATATTAGAAAATTGTAGCATAGAGACAGAAGGAAAACTAGAACAAAAAACATTCAATCACCTACATACAAGGAGAAGAAAAGGTAGGGAGTTCAGGCTAAATGCCAACATCGTAGATTTCAACATGGGATATATCATACTAGATCTAGGATATGAAGTCAATTTATTACCAAAGAAGACATGAAAATGTATGGGAGATCCCACATTAGGATATTCACCTTTCCAGCTGAAACTAGCAAACCAACAAAGAGTTCTACCAATTGGTAGACTGAAAGGAGTGACAGTAGACCTGGATGGAGTGCGCACCAAAGCATACTTTGAAGTGATTAAAATAGTGCACAACACAACACCATATCCAACATTGCTTGGCTTGGATTGGGCGTTTGATGACCAAGCCATAATCAACTTAAAGACATGAAAAATGACATTTGAGTCAGGAGAATATAGGGTCATCGCACCATTAGACCCATCAGAAGGGGAAAGGTTTGTAGAACATACTTTCTTAGATTTAGAAGAAATTAGCTAGTTGTACAGAACAACTGTGTGCAATAAGGATTACGTAAACTGAACTGCAAATGGGATACTCAGTTGGCAAAGAATCACTTCATGTGCGACAGAATCAGACACAGGTCTAGAAAACTAGAAACAAAGGCTACATGAAGTTTCCACAAGAATATGTGCAAGAATAGACCGTGCAATAAGATGGGTAGGTACAGAGATAAGGGAACCACCCAGTTTCCATGGATTAAACGATATAGAAGTATTCTTGGCACAATACGAGGATGAAGTGTTATAAAATTAGAGACTCTTAGCACTCGATATAGCACTCAATGCCACACCTTCAAGATGGTGGGGTGCACACAAGGAAACAATCAAGGATTGGTACCAATGTAAGAGGCTAATGCGCATAAGGTTTGGCATAGAATAGAGAAGCAACCAACAACAGATGTATGATGGACAAGGGGCACCAGTGGAAAACTTGGAGAAGTGCAGAGCATTGTGGAAAATGACACCTCTAGAGGAATGGCCTCATCATTTCATACATACCTTAGAAGGCATACCAAAAAGCTGGTATGTGGACCAAGAACTGCGCAGAGGAACTGTGAGCTGGATAGTATTACAACAAAATTTTACAGTCACTTTCTCATTCAAGAATGAGAACCCCAACATTGATGCATCACTTAAGCAGATAAGAGGGGTCATATTCATTAAGGAATCAGAAGTAGAAATCATAACAGAGGAACAACAACGGAACAAATAGACAATGAAAGAAATGTTGTCATGCTACCATGTGCAAGAAGAAGCACCAGATGAAGACAATCCACTCGATATTCAAATTGAGGAAGCAGAAGGTGAAAGATAAGTAGAAGGTCCACCTCTAGAATCAGAAGTAATTGCAACGTCAATCAAGGTGAAGAAGTTCAACAATGGGATAGTGGAGAATCCAAAAATAGCCAGCATTGGAGACTACTAGGATGAGAAAACAGTAGAAAGAATAATAGAGTTATTGTGTGAGTACAACGATATGTTGCCCACAACATTTACAGAAATCAAGGGCATAGCAGGAGAGATAGGAGAAATGAAGATAACACTCAGAGTTGAAGCGAGATCGATCAGACAACGACCATATAGATTAAACCCAATATATAAGCATAAATTCAAAGCTGAGATCGACAGGATGCTCGAAGCCGGAATCATAAAACCTATGGAAGAATCATAATGGATAAGCCCGATGGTAGTTTAGGAGAAAAAACAAGGTGGGATAAGAATATGCATTGACTTGAGGAAATTGAATGATTCATTCCTACATGACCCATTCCCTACACCTTTCACAGATGAAGTGTTGGAGAACGTAAGAGGACACAAAGTTTACTCATTCATTGATGGATTCTTAGGCTACCACCGGATCAATATAGCACCGGAAGATAGATACAAGACCATGTTTGCTACAGAATGGGGATCCTACCAATACATAGTCATGTCGTTTGGACTGAAAAATGCACCAGTAATATTTTCTAGAGTAGTCATAGTTCCATTTAAGGAATTTATCCACCAGTTTCTAGAATTATACTTGGACGACTGGACAATCTATATTATGTTGAAATACCATGTAGATTTCTTGCGGCTGATGTCAAAAAGGTGGAGGCAGTGCCATATATCATTAAACATCAAGAAGTGCTTATTTGGAACACTGTTTGGGATATTATTAGGCCATATAGTATGCAAACAAGGTTTACTAGTAGATCCTACAAAGATTGCAATAATTTTTAAATTGCCACCACCAAAGACATTCTATCAACTAAGAGAAACATTGGGACACATAGGATACTACATAAAATTTATAAAAGGGTATGCGCAGATCACCACGCCAATGGAGAAACTCTTCATAAAATATACAAAGTTTCAGTGGAATGAAGATTATCAATATGGTCTAGATATGTTGAAAGAAAAAGTGGTCACCATGCCAATACTAGTATTTCCAGAATGGGAGAAGAAATTCCACGTACATGTAGTTGCATCAGCCATAACACTTGGAGCTATAATGGCACATCCAGGAGCAGGATATTTGGACCATCCTAAAGCATTCACAAGAAGAAAACTATCAGAATCAGAGAAGACCTATAACACTACAGAGAGGGAAGGCCTAGCTATGGTCTACGCACTACAAAAGTTCAAACACTACTTATTGGGAAAACATTTTAAGATGTTCACAGATCACTCAGCTCTTAAATAATTAGTCAATAAGCCAGTGTTGGGGGGCAAAATTTGT
>ML783372.1:972664-984164 GCA_009831015.1 Picea engelmannii | reverse complement strand
TTCTGCCCTGCTAGACCCAACAGGGTATGCAAGCGCTCTCTATTTGCGCACCTGGTGACCATTTGAACGCGAACAAGAAGGATGGAACCTTGAGACTTTGCATGGATTTCAGACAGTTGAACAAGGTAAATGTAAAGAATAAGTATCCTTTGCCAAGGATCGATGACCTATTTGATCAGTTGAAGAATGAAAAAATATTCTCCAAGATTCATCTCAGGTATGGTTATCATCAAGTAAGAATTAAAGAGTAAGACATCAATAAGAACACTTTCAAAACAAGGTATGGCCATTATGAATTCATAGTGGTTCCTTTTGGGTTATCAAATGCACCAACTATTTTTATGTGTTTAATGAATGGCATTTTTAGAGAATACCTGTATAGGTTTGTCATTATCTTTTTGGATGAAATTATTATATATTCCAAGTTGGAAGGAGATCATGAGAAACACTTAAGGTTGGTATTATAGGTATTAAGAGAGCATCATTTGTATGCCAAATTGAGAAAGTGCTCATTTTACCAGAACCAAATCCATTATTTGGGGCATATCATATTTGAGGAAGGGATTGTTGGAGTTACTTCACACACAACTAGAATTTATTTTTCCTAAGGTTATTCCTTGTTTATTAGTCATTATTAGTCACTATCCACTCTCCTATATTTTAGGCAAGAATATTCCACCTGGAGAATATTCTCTTCAATTTTCACTTTAGTTTGATCAATTGAGTGAAGTCTAGATGCTACATTGGGATTATCACCATGCAACATTGGGATCATCACTAGCTAATGTGCATTGTCCTTGGGATCATCACCATACTAGCGCATTACTCATGATTCCCTGATCTCCTCCTCACTTCACTTTGTTTTAGTCAGTTAACTAAAGACTGATAGACTAGTTAACTAGGACTAGGTGGCATTTCACTCCCGTAACTGCCTGAGAGACTAGACTAGGTGGCAGTTTACTCTCGTAACTGTTGGTGTGTGTCCAGATCAATCTAGACCACCACTATGGCACATTATTTACTCATGCATCATATATCTATTGTAAATTATCCACTCTTTGAGTGTGGAATACAATTAATGAGAATTCTTCCATTCTTTCTCTCCTTCTTCTTCTTTCTCAATTTCTCTCTACAAATGTGTGTAGTATTTTATAGCTAGATCTATTATGTGTAGGTTCAACACATTTACAAGGTATCAGATCCAACGGACTGTTAAGCAAAAGATACACCAAATTATTTTTGTAGGTACTGAAGATTGAAGAACGCATAAAAGATGGAATATATGTTTTACTCACCGATAATATGTCTCACTCCTCATAACTATTTGGAGTGGAAGCCAAAGATTCTAATTCCTCTCAGAAGTAGAGGCTTATACCAAATAACCATGGCAATGCAAGTACATCATGATTCCACCAATGAGAAAAATGACTTTCTCAATAGATAAGATATGGCCATAGGATTTATCTTCTTGTCTATCTCTCCAAAAATTCTCCATCAAGTATATGATGAATCACAAGAATCAAATCCAAATGAATTATGGACCATATTGGAGGTTCTATTTGGGAATACAGAAGATTGTGAATATTTCATGCAGGAGAATGAACAAATAGAGACAGAAGATAAGTCATCACAAGATCAAGCCTCTTATTATGAAGAGTCTTCTACAAAAGTATTTGCACAAATTTGTATTCCATTAATTGAAGATGATGTCTACTCCATTTCAGATTTTTTTTCTGAATTTCATGTGGAATATATATGGCATTCATCTTAGGGGTCACATGCAAACACTTTTCCATGCGCAATGCATGCATCTCAGGAGACAAAAATGGAGCCAAGCACATCAGACTCAATTATGATATTTTATGAGAAAAAATTGCAGAAAAAAAATTGGATATTTGAATTTCTCTCAGAAAAATATCCAATTTCAAAAAAACAATGGTCTGAAATAGAGTCCAGGAAGTCAAGTTATGATCGTTTTAAAATCAACAAAATTTCAGTGTTTTCCGGAAACGACCGCTCGGTTTTGAAAGTTTCATCCAAACTTTATTTGGATATTCTTCATTACAAGAAAAGAAAGTGGATATGTGTGGACATATCAATGATGCATCTACTTCATCAGATCCGTGCAGACATTTACATCTTCAACAAAATATTCAACGAGCACAAACTTGCATAGTTGTGAGTTCTTCTTGGAGTGAAGGACAAGGTTGTTTAGCAACTGCTTTTTGTTCCTTCTCATTTTTTTTATGCATTGTAATTTGAGGGGGGTTTTTTTACCATGAGTTTTTACCTCTTTCCTTATTTATTTCAGTGTATCTTTTTGTATTTGGGTACCTAACATGGCCTCATTACCGGGACCCATTCTTTATTTTCACCATAGTGAAGTTCAGAGGGGGTGTTGGAGTTACTTCACACACACCTAAGATTTATTTTTCCTAAGGTTATTCCTTGTTTATTAGTCATTATTAGTCATTATCCAGTCTCCTATTTTTAGAGGAGAATATTCCACCTGGAGAATATTCTATTCAGTTTGATCAGTTGAGTGGAGTCTAGATGCTACATTGGGATCATCACCATGCAGCATTGGGATCATCACCATCTAATGTGCATTGTCCTTGGGATCATCACCAAACTAGCACATTACTCATGATTCCATGATATCCTCCTCACTTCAATCTGTTTCATTCAGTTAACTGAAGACTGATAGACTAGTTAACTAGGACTAGGTGACATTTCATTCCCATAAATGCCTGAGAGACTAGACTAGGTGGCAGTTTACTCTTGTAATTGTTGGTGTGTGTCTAGATCACTATAGACCACCACTATGGTGCATTAGTTACTCATGTATCATATATCTATTGTAAAGTATTCACTCTTTGAGTGTGGCATATAGTTAATGAGAATTCTTCCATTCTTTCTCTCCTTCTTCTTCTTTCTCAATTTCTCTCTGCAAATGTGTATAGTATTTTCTAGTTTGATCTATTATGTGCATGTTCAACACATTTACAGGGATAATAGTGGATCCTGAAAATATTGAGGCCATTAGAGGACGGTCAACACCAAATAATGTGGCATAATTCAGATCATTCATTGGCCTTGCAGACTACTACAAAATATTTATTGTAGGATTCTCAAATATTGCACACCCAGTCACTTCCTTGCAAAAGAAGGGAGTGAAATTTCAGTGGACAGTGGAATGTGAAAAGAGTTTCCAACACTTGAAGAATTTATTAACGATTTGTCCTATAATAAGGATCGCATATCCAAATGAAGACTTCAATGTATACAGTGATGCATGTAAAGAAGGACTTGGTGGAGTCCTCAGTCAAAATGGATATGTTGTATGCTATGAATCAAGGAAGTTAAAAGAGCATGAAAGGCACTATGCTACTCATGATTTGGAGTTGAAATCCATAGTGCATGCCTTGAAGATGTGGAAACACTACCTCATGGGGAAAAGGTTCAAGTTGAGGACAGACCACCATGATCTAAAATATTTATTTGGACAACCAACTCTAAATGCCAGACAAAGCAGGTGATTAGAGTTTCTCAGTGAGTATGACTTTGATATAAATAATATCAAAGGGAAAGAGAACAAAGTGGCGATTCACTCATCAAAAGAGTGCATGAGTTGCATGCTACAACCATTGTACCAATCTAATTTAAAATACAAAATCTTGGAGGCTAGAAAATCAGATTTGCATTCCATGGATTTAGTGGGAAATTTTCAGCAAGGTGTTTTGCAGTAGAAAAATGAGGATTACAAGATGGAAAATGATGAAATTATCATGTACAGAAACATAATTTATGTACCCAATTATCAAAAATTGAAAAATATGATATAGAGGGAAATGCATAACGTACCTTATGTTGGATACCCAAGGTATCAGAAAACTATTGCATCTGTCAAGAGCCAATATTATTATCCAGGCATGAAGAAAGAAATTGCATAGTACATTGTCAAATGTTTGGAGTGTCAAAGGGTCAAGGCTAAGAATAGACACCCAGCTAGGTTGTTGCAACCAATACCCATTCTTGAATGGAAAGGGGAAGTGGTGACAATGGATTTTATCACCAAATTGCCCAGAACAAGCAACACTATGTTATCATGGTAGTGGTGTAAAAGCTTACCAAAGCTGCCCATTTAATTCCAATAAAGCTTGATCACAAAGCAACTAACATTGATAATATTTATACAAGAGAAATTGCTCGATTGCATGGTATACCCAAGACAATTGTGTCTGACAGAGATCCAAAATTCACCTTGAATTTTTGGAAAGGATTATTTAAAAGATTTGGGACAAATTTGAATTTTAGCATAACTTATCATCCAAAATCTGATGGATTAAAAAAAGTGTGAATCAAGTGATTGAGGAGATGTTGAGGATGTATGCGATGGATAAACCATCAAAATGTGAAGACTATCTACACTTGCTATAGTTTTCTTACAACAATGGGTACCAAGCATCTTTGAAGATGAGGCCATTTGAGGCACTTTATGGCATAAAGTGAAACACACCTGTAAGCTGGGACAACCCAACATATAGAGTAGTGGTTGGGATAGAGTTTCTCAGGGAAATGGAAGAGCAGATGTAAAAAATAAAGTAGGATTTAAAGGCTACTCAAGATAGGAAGAAAATCTATGCTGATAAGAGAAGAACTCACAGGGAATTTAAAGTGGGTGATCATGTATTATTGAAAGTGAAGGCCAACATAAGTTCCCTGAAGTTGGGAAATTGTTCAAAGTTGGCAGCTGGTTTTTGTGGGTCATTTGAAATCCTAGAGAGGATCGTGCTTATAGATTATATGCTTTCATTACCTACATCTATGTCTATTCATAATGTTTTCCATGTGTCATTGCTAAAAAAGAATATACATGATGGTAATCATGTTATTGATTGGAATTTGATTTAGGTGGAGCAAGAAGGCATTTTTCAAGTGCATATGGTGTGCATACTGGAGAAGAATATCAAGAACCTCTGGAATCGAGCCATAGAGCTAGTAAAGGTCCAGTGGACCTGGTACGATCCCAAGGATGCAACTTGGGAGTACGAGGATGCTATGCAGGCAGAATACCCACAAATTTTTATGGATTTTTGAAATTTTGGTTGTATATGTGTATATATAATGCACCAAGGACGGTGCATAAAATAAGGGGAGGGGGATGTAACACCCCAATACTGAGCCCTAGTTGTAAATGTGAATATGTTTTGTAGGATGGTGAGCTAGTTTATTATAAGCCAGAAGGATTATGAGATGATTAGGCTGGAGAGCCTAGATGCTAAAGGAAAATGAGATTATTGTTGTATATGTGTACACCCATATCATTAATATAATACATCACTGTGTGTAGACCAGCCACAGTAAAATAGTATGGGGGACTAAGCTCCACTAGGTACGAAAAGGGAAGGGCTAGGAGACTAGGGGAAAGGGCTAAGCCTGAGGGATTAACCCCAAGAGATTATTATATTATTATTTCCTAAAGACTATGGTGAGGATAATTGTTTTATCCTAAGTCTCATGGAAGAGGGAATGAATCCAAAGTGGAGAGAAACAAGCTCCAGGAGAGCCATGTGTCAATCATGGCGCATGCAATTATAGGTGGGGGGAAATAGTCTAATTGCCCATATTTCCCCATTCACACACACACTCAGCCACACATAGGCATCCATTGAATCCATTAGTCAAACCTCTCCATGCCTCAGGCAAATCTTCAGCAGTAATCTCGTACTTTCCTGTGAATCACATTGCATATGTACTTTTCCTGAGCCTATACCGTGCCTTAACAGTGTTTTTGTTGTTTCCAATGTAGTTCCTTGACCGAGATTTGTTGCTACCATCATATGTTCTGTTAGCACTAGAAGTCACCTCCAGATTGCATCGAAGGTAAGCCCAGTACCCATCATTTTATATGTCACAATGAATAAATTTCAAGGGGGTTGAATGGGTGCAGACTCAAGATAATATCGTTCTAACTCAGAAAACTGGACCAACATGCATAAGAAACCTAGAGAGAAGGGTGAGTAGGAGGAAGAACTAGAGAGAATAATGTAGAGGTCTGCTATGGACATCCAATCTTCCAACAGCCTAAGGAGGAACAACTCAGAAAACAAGATCCTCTTGGATTCAAAGTTCAGAAAAAGGTTGGAGAACGTTACTACAGAACGACAATCAAACCTACATTACAATATGACCATAACAATCCATGTGAATCTTTCAATCATGGACACTCCATCATTAGAGGTAAACAAGACGGAAAAGAAGTTGACTTAGATTAAACCAAAAGTCTCCAATCCTGTTACATAACCAGAAAACCAGAAGCTTCATCAAAAGTTTACAATACGGGAGTGTATATCAACCCTCGACCTTTACAAAATATCAAAATGACTTCTATATACTCAAAAAATATTTGCCACTACCAGCAGGGGCATCCTCGAGCTTCCCGTCCAATGCCATACATGTCTTCTCGGTTAGATTGCGCATGCAGTCTCCTCTTTGCATGCCTTCCCTTGTCAGAGGAAAGATCTTCTCTGCAAGTCCTTTTTGGCTTTCCATTTATGCGATTAGACCAAGTCTCAACTGCCACCTCACTTTCATGAACTGTTTGCATCGGGATCAGGATGGGTCGTACTCTAAACTTCACCATCTGGAGCTTTGTTGAACGCTCGCAGGGAGGACTTGGCAGGAAGACATGGGCGCTGATGATAGGGAACTGACGAGATGAATGGGACTACGTGGGCACCAAAATGTCATATCATCGCCCGACTTAGGATAAAAACATTTGATGGGTTTCTTGAGCCCTCTACTTTCATTTTTCTTCACCGGAATGCCACTTCCTAGGGAAGACACCCCGTGATCAATAATGTGTGCTAACATTAGGCTCCATGGGGGATAGAGTCCTCCCTGCGAGGCTCTAAGAACTCTTTTTGCAGTTTCAATGCCTTAGTATTGTGCTATAGAGTCATGCTAAAAAACATCCTGCTAAGGAATCTAGGCCGACCCGCACACTATTCTGCTTATAGACATAAATAAAACACACATGCTCCTGATAGAGCTTATTTATGTACAAAAACATAAGCTAACTGATTTTTACAAAGCATTAGGTGAAAGCAAACTTCCACCATAACCACCCAGACTGTTTGGTAATATGATCCTTTTCTTTATTGCAGATAATCCACAAAAGGATAAGGAAGTATGACAACAAAACAAGGACATGGATTGGAACACTGACTATACCCCCAAATGATGATAAGGTGAATAAATCTATAGGCTCCAATGCTTTTGGAAACCACAGCTCCATATATAATCCCACAGGGTCACAAATTTTATAATCAGGGGAGATCAACTAGTAAGAAATTAAATCATGTCCTTTATTGCGTCTCACCCATAGTGTGATGTTCTCAGAGTGCACAGGTGGGTGGAGAACTGATGCAAGTTGGATGATACCAGGTGATACCTGCTCAATTATAGGTTCTGGACAGGAGATAAACTTCCCACTAAGGTCCTCCTTTACATGCTACTTTGTGTTTTTTGCGAGTCTAGGATAGTTGATTTCCACCCGATGTTTTTCTTTAATTAATAAAGGAAAAGACTCTATAGTGTGGTCTTGGAAACCTTTCATAACACCATACTCGCCTATGAGTATTGGTGAAGTAATGCAATTTGAAAATTTCAGAAAATCTTAAATGTATGACTCCATGTATATGGCCACAGGATCATGAATAATGCGACAAAATCCTGTCTTCTTTAGAAGACCAGGTTGTTCCTCTATAAAATTCTCTCTGTTTGCAAATAAATGCCCCCCTTGTTCTTTTGAAACCAACTCTTGATCATCAACAGTTGTCGTCTCTTCTTCATAAGAATGGTCACAAGATAAAGGTGCAGAAGGATTTAGAACATCATAACTATGATTAGCCAAGAACATACAGTTATCTATGCAATCAACCACTACTACATGCTCAAAATGTTCTGGAAACTGATCATAAGATTGATATGCATTCTTGCCCATAAAAAAATCTGCCAATTTTGAAGAACCTGATTCCAACTGTGAATCATACCTACTTCATTGTTGTTCCAGATCTAATTCATATTCACTATCTTCTTGCTCAGAATCTGAAACAGATTGACAGTCTTCTTACTCATGTACATGCAAATTTTCGAGATATGTCTGCCTATGAACCCACTTGCTATCCCTGATGTTCTCTTCGACCTATACAACATCTTCAAACATATGTCTTAACGATGAAGAATTCTTTTCTATCAGGAGAAGGACAAGCTCTGGATGCTGAGCCATGACATAGTACACCGTGGAAGCAGTCTCTGTGGGTTTGATCTCCACAGACATACTATGATAAACGTTGTAAAACCTCATTTTGAATATAGCCAAGGCTTCCTCTTCCCCTCTCCTCAAGGCATTAAACTCAAACTAGTATTGATCAAGAGATTTGTTTTCACCCCAACACTTTAAAAACACATGGCATAGCTCGGTCCAAGAACCAATAGAGGCCTCTAAACATCTAAACCACACAACAACATCTCCAGACAGGGAATGTGAGAACAACCTCGTGGTAACATCATCATGAACGATATCAAACTGATCAATAAAGTTCTCAAAGGCCCCCAAGTGCCTCTCAGCTGTAACATGATCCTCCCCAGAAAACTGAGGAAGATACTCAAAGGAATCAAGAGGAGAAGGGTTAAGACGATATGGCATCTTCGGAGGTTTAAACAACTTATTTCTTATTTTAATTTGAAAAATAGTGGGTTGATCATGAGGATTAACAAGTTGATGGCAAGGCTCAGTAGGAATAACAGAGGGTAACAAGATTTGAGAAGACTGTGAATTATTTTCAACCTCCTCAAGACTACAAGGGTGATCAATTTCAAGCGGAGATGCAATACATATCTCACTTTTATGCATAGGTTGAGGTGAAGACACAGGATCGACATCTACAACACAAGAAGAGGGCATGTCTTCTTCTTCCAAGGATGGATGAATGAAGGAAGGCTTATTTCCATATGAATATACAAAGTAGAGGATAATCCTCTTTATATGCGAAGGGAAAGAGACAAATGAGTTGATAAAGAAGAACATGATTTCATGAAGAAAACTCATAGACTGATACCTGGTCTTTCCCTTCGGTATGGTCATTTTTCTATCAACAGGATCCTCCCCAGTGGAGTCTTTGATGGTGGAGTCGCCAGGTGCAAGATGCAATCTTCAATGGTTTTGATATTTGATGCACCTTCATAATCAGAATCTCTTTGTCGTTCTCCCAGGGAAGATATCTTCACTTTCGTCCCCGAGAATGGTGCCAAAAATGTTAGCACTAGAAGTCTCCTTCGGATTGCATTGAAAGTAAGCCCAATACCCATCAGTTTATATGTCACAATGAATAAATTTAAAGGGGGTCGAATGGGTGCAAACTCAATATAATATCGTTCTAACTCGGAAAACTGGACCAACATGCACAAGCAGGTGAGGTATTGATTAACTTTAGTCAGTAAGTTATAGTAAGGGTGAGTAGGAGGAAGAACTAGAGAGAAAAATGTAGAGGTCTGCTATGGACATCCGGTCTTCTATCAACCTAAGGAGGAACAACTTAGAAAACAAGATCCTCTTGGATTCAAAGTTCAGAAAAGGCTGGAGAACGTTACAACAGAACGACAATCAAACCTACATTACAAGGCCATAACAATCCATGTGAATCTTTCAATCATGGACACTCCAGCATTAGAGGTAAACAAGATGGAAAATAAACTGACTTAGATTAAACCAGAAGTCTCAAATCCTGTTACATAACTAGAAAACCAGAAGCTTCATCAAAAGTTTACAATACAGGAGCGTAGCTCAACCCTCAACCTTTACAAAATATCAAAATGACTCCTATATACTCAAAAAATATTTGCCACTACCAGCAGGGGTGTTCTCGAGCTTCCCGTCCAATGCCATACGTGTCTTCTCGGTTAGACTGTGCATGCCTTCCCTTGTCAGAGGCAAACTCTTTTCTATCAGTCCTTTCTGGATTTCTATTTATGTATGTATGTATGTATGTAATACAATTTAAAGAGACAAATACATTATGCTAATACATAGATTCATGATGAAATAATAGTAAGCCTATACATGCAGCATACAAAGGCAATACGTATAAATAAAAATACATGTATGAATACACAACATGCAATTGAACACATAATTGATACTTATCTTTTTATAGAAGAACACCAACTGTGTGCAGAACTTCCACGAACCTCCTAGCCTTAGACCACATTGCTCATCACTCTCAGGAGTGGGTGACCCCCGAGTTGGGACTAATATCCACCCAAGTAAAGGTATTCCTAGGATAGGCTGAGACAATAGGAAGTTACACAATTAATAGGAAGGATTTTTTTCGAGGAGCCAACTCACACTACAACCTACAACCTCTCATTCCCCACTTTCCTATCCCACCCCAGGAAGTGTGCCCCTTCTCTGCTCAACAGTCCTTCGGCTGCCCCACTTCCCTTCCATGGCTTCAACAATAGGCCGAACAAGAATTCTCATAGCACTATAGCTGTCATTGGGCTCCCTTTGGGAAAATCACTTCCCCAACAACCTCTCTCACCTAGAGAGAGTTGCTTACAGGCCTGACAACCTGCTTCTTCAATCCATGAGCCTGACAACCTGCCTTTTCAAACCCACATGCATGACAACCTGCTTTTTCATTCCAGATTTTTAAGTCAATCGAGCAAGGGTGATGGCAACAACAAAGCTCTGGTATAGAACATGTTAGCACACATTATTGATCCGGGGGGTGTTTTCCCTAGGAAGTGGCATTCTGGCGAAGAAAAATGAAAGAAGAGGGATCAAGAAACCCATCAAATGTTTTTATCCTAAGTCAGGCAATGATATGACATTTTTGCGCCCACATAGTCCTAATCATATCGTCAGATCCCTATCATCAACGTCCATGTCTTCCTGCCAAGTCCTCCCTGCAAGCGTCCAACAAAGCTCCAGACGGTGAAGTTTAGAGTGCGACCCGTCCTGATCTCGATGCAGACAATTCATGAAAATGAGGCGGCAGTTGAGGCCTGGTCTCACCGCATAAATAGAAAGCCATAAAGGACTGGCAGAAAAGAGCTTTCCAATCGGTCATTATTATTATACTATATTTTATATTTTATTGTTTACATAATAGTGATGATCATTATTATAGTTAATGTTCATTAACATTAATTTTAGTTTATGGAATTTTAAAAAAGTTTACAAAGAATTACTTAGTTTAATTTAAAATTCTATTTTTACATTTAAAAAGAGAAATAATCGCTTTTAAATTTCATAATTTGAATGAATTAAAAAGGTTTTAAAATATTAATATTGTAATAAATATCGAATCTAAATTTTAAAATTTTTCATCATTCACATTTAGAATCTAAATTTTTAAATTAAATATAATATGGGAAGTAATTTTCATCCTTCACTTTTTTAATATTATAAAATTGATCTGGGTGTAGACCG
>ML783372.1:955846-967451 GCA_009831015.1 Picea engelmannii | reverse complement strand
GGAAGCGTCCACAGGTAAACCGGCTCTCTTCCCATCTCCCACAGAAGCAGCATAGACGTGCTGCTGAGGTATGCTCCTCTGTGGCTATACACCACTCCTTTCGGCGCCGATGTCGTTCCCGACGTGTAGTTCAGGCAGATCGACTCCCACTCGTCCGCGGGCTTTACTGAATCGAAACGCGGATCCCCGCCACGAACCAGCTCCTCGTATGTGCCGCTGATTACCACGCCAACTTGGTTAACTAGTCGAGCAATGTGAGCAGCAGCAAGGCCGTCATCATGATCATGTATGAGCATCAAAAAAGGAATAATGAGAGGCGATTCGATGAGGGCGAGGGCTTCCTTGGCAAGAGAGAGGAACTGGTAGTCCACAAGCAAGAGCTTGGCGTGGGAGTGAGAAAGAATGGTAGCGACATTGCGAGCGTCGAGGCGAGAGTTGATGGCGTTGAGAACGGCTCCGGCCATCGGAATGGCGAAATGCGCCTCGTAAAGAGCAGGAACATTAGGAGCCAAAACTGAGACGACGTCCCCTTTCCGTATTTTGAGACGATTGACGAGAGACGACGCCACACGTCTGCAACGCTCCGAGGTCTCGGCCCACGTAAATCGAAGGCCTCCTTCATCATAGATTATGGACGTCCGATTCGCATACACAACTGCCGCTCTTTCGAGAAAGCTGAGGGGCGACAGAGGCACGTAATTCGCTCCGCACTTTCCCAGATTCTCCATTCCCTACTCTACTTCGGCCCCAGCGAGTTCGCTTTCTAACCGAGTGCAACGCTAAGCAACACTCGCAACAATAAGAGTAGACGAGCGTTTGTGTTAATGCTGGTGGTCTTTATAAAGCGAGAGAAGGCTACGCTTCTGTCTGGTCCTCAATGCTTGGCGGGAGATAAGCTGAAATCGTGATCTAATAAAAACGCGAAAATTTCGAAATTAAGACACGACCATCAATAATTCACAACCACATTATTTGAAGGGCGATTAGCCTCCAGGGCTCCACAAGCCTGCCTCCTGGATTGTCTCGTCGGAAACGATAAGTTGGTTGTCTGTCAGAGTTTACGACGATTAACTAAGTTGTGTGTGAGCGTTTTGTTTTATCCTATAAATTCTATGCACGTTTTTTTTATCCTATAAATTCTATGCAGAGTTTACGACGATTAACTAAGTTGTATGTGAGCGTTTTGTTTTATCCTATAAATTCTATGCACGTTTTGTTTTATCCTATAAATTCTATGCACTTAAGATCTACAATTGTGGCGACCAATCTCTTTAGCATTTCCTTTTCCCTTATCTGTACAATTAAGGGAGACTTTGTCCATGGGAATATCTAGATTTTCACTTTAGGCGGTGTTTATTACTCTCCTAATTGCATTGGTCAAAATATCAACAATGACGGGTCATTGGAAACATATCATTAATTTGGAGGAGATGATTGCTCAAAAATCAACTATAATTGGTCATGGGAAACCTTTCATTAATGTAGAGGAGATGATTAAAGGTGTAATTATGTTCAAAGGCATATACTTATTGATAATGGGCACATTTAATGATTTTTTAATCATAAATTTCAATAATATGGTTATCAGATGAAAATGCTAGTATATTTTTAGTTGTCTTTCCAAATCAATTAAAGAGATTTTATGTTCATAACTTTCTAGCACTTTTAGACCATCTAATTACCTCCTTCAAATGATTAACAAACTTAATTGAAATTACAAATTTACTCCACTATTAATTTTTTATCATTTTACATTATTAGATTTACATTTATGCCACTTTTACTTATGGCAGCAACATAATTACAATAGTTTCATATTCTTCATTTGTATTGCATAAATAGTGGCTAGGGCACTAGTGCTGCATCGTATAGTGAGAAGACATCACGACCATGGGAGATATGTGTGGCATCGTGAAAAAGGCTAATATGTTTCAGCCTGTGTTAAAGGGAGGAAGCACCACATAGAAAACTAAGGTAGTACTAAACGAGAAGGGATCTCGTTGTTTTTCATCTGCATAAAAATTGAATTTGAATACAGCCAGTGGCCAAGTATGAAATCAGAATGATTTGTGAGAGAGAACACAGATTTCGAGCTGATCACTGAAGCCCCGGCCGGCAAGATTAAGTTGGTTTCATTGAATATCCCCAAGAATTTTACCAACCGTAAGTTTTTTGGCGTTCGACGTTCAACCAACAGCAAGTTAGTGGTTCTGCTAGTAGGAATTTTCATTGATACATAACTAGCACAGCAGCATTGGAGATGCCAGCATAGAAAAGTGGTCACCTTAATATTTTAATATTTTTTTAATTAGGTAGACGTGGCAATAAGTTAGTGAACACAGTAATTTTTAAACATGATTAGGTAAATGTAAAAAAGTAAACATATAAACGGATGTCTTTATAACAGCTGGGAAGTTAATGGATGAAATCAGAGCCATTCATTTATTGTGACGACTAAGAATATTCTAGGCATATTTAATCTTGTCCATAAAAAACGTATTAAGAACTAAAAACCTATTAAATGTGCCCATTATCAATAGGTGTAAGCCTTTCCGCGTAATTAACAAATTATTCAATATTTAAATCAGTTTAAAATAAACTTATGAACAAACATGAATAAAATTTGGGATCATAATATAATACTTTAACCATATTTCAAAAGTTTACCACGTTCAAAACAAATTTGTCACTGAAAATGCTATACTTTAATAATATTTAGTTTGCTTACTCCTTACTTTGGAGGGGTGAACTTTCATATAACTTTCCATATCATAATATGGCAATTTCATATAACTTTCCATATCAAAATATGGTAATTTCGGTTTTGCTCACAATCACATATAGTCATTGAAAGCATCCAATTACTTTCGATGGTGACTCTTCAGATCGAGAAATTTCATACTTGCTTACTCCTTCCTTTGGAGGGTGAGCTTCCATATAACTTTCCATATCATAATATGGTAATTTCGGCATTTTCTCACATATCAACATCTGGTCATTGAAAGTTTCGAATTACTTCCGATGGTGACTGTTCATGTTGAGATATTTCATACCTGCCTACTCCTTCCTGTGGAGGGTGAACTTTCATATAACTTTCCATATCATAATATGGTAACTTCGGCTTTGCTCACATATCAGCAACATCTAGACATTGAAAGCTTCCAATTCTTTCAATGGCGACTCTTCATGTTGAGAAGTTTCATACTAACTTTCCATATCATAATATGGTAATTTCGGGTCGGTTGTATGTCTCAGTAAATTGATATAGCTTTCCATGCGCAGAAGAATTCTGCACTTAAGTTGGTTGATATTCCTCTTATCACTTCAACAATGGGAAATTTCAACCCTTTAGCATCATTAAAATATTATGCTCTGAGTTATTTTATTTTATTTGCTCCGGACTAAATTGCGTCCCATTACTAATAATGGAATTCATTTGCGGTCTCGGAAAGCCCCTCGATTGTGCGCAACAAAGTGGCAGAAATGAACCAGTCGTCATATTGTAGTTAGACATAAATAATATTCTTATTATTTTCCAAAGTCAAAATACATCATACTTTTATTTATATATATATAGTTTATGAGATCCAATTATTTTTAATCTTGGAGATTGTTGTTAACAGAATATCTCAACAAGCTACAACAAACCAAACTAACCTCTCCTAAAGTTTACCTTATTACAAAACTAAGATTATAATGAATAATCATATAGACATCTTTTACATTGATCTTGTCTGATATGGTTTTCATCAGCAACTCTACTCACTCTGCAGTCTTATAAAAACTGCAGAGTGAGTAGAGTTGCTAATAAAAACCATATCAACTATCTCCCACCATCATTGATATATTTATAAGACTGATGCTTCTTAACATACTTTTTCCAGACACAATGCTAGAAAAACACTCTCGATACTGGACCATCCTATGGATACATTATCATTTGTGAAATCCTTCCATAGAAAAAATTTCAAAAATTATATACAAAAGTGATCTCCATACTCTTGACACCCAATAATCTAGAGAACCACCAATTAAAAACTATGTTACCGTGTTGTTCTATAATTGGTTCTTCAACCTAATATAATTTTAGACGTCTAGAAATACAAACTAAAAAACTAAGCCACAACACCATCTAGAGAATAGTCCTTTGAACACCTCGAATAATACACGAGCAAGCTTGTATTCAATTCTTGGTCCTTTGTCATGATCTAAGCTCCTTACATTCCTCTGAATGGTAAGGACTAATAGTGAATATAAAAGTGGTGCCTCAATCTAAACATATTTCTTCCAAATTTAGTAGCATATAATGATCAAGTTTATTATATTATTGTTAAAAGTATATGTATTAATAATAATTTAATTTTAAGGTTATGATAAAGTTGTTAAGTGATTAAAATAATATTTGTTATTTTAAAAATAATATAATAATAATTTAATTTTAAGGTTATTATTGATGATTGATGTGTGATGTGTGAGATTTTTTTATTTGTAGAATAAAGGACAATTTAAGGTGCACAAATTGTATTTCTTTTATTTTTAACATATAACTTTTTAAAAAGAAATATATGTTTTTAACAATTAGATCCACTCAACTTGGACTTCTTTCCACATACATAATATAATTATTTTCACATATTCCTAACCATTAGGTCCCCTCAAGTTGTACTTATTTCCACATGTATATTATCATCATTTTCAAATTTGAAATCTTGATCGCAACATGTTATCCACTCAAGTTGTACGAGACACATAACATCTTTATTTTGACATATTCTTAATCGTTAGGTCCATTCAAGTTGTATTTATATCCACATACATAACATCATTATTTCAAATTTGAAATCTTGAGATCAACATGTCATCCACTCAAGTTGCACTTCTTTCGAGTGATACATAACATCTTTATTTTCACATATTCTTAATCATTAGGTCCACTCAAGTTGTACTTATTGAGCTCAATATGTCGGCTGCCCAATATGTCAGTCACTCAAGTTGTACTTCTTTCCACACACATAACATTTTTATTTTCATATATTATTAACCATTAAGTCCACTCAAGTTGTACATGTCCCTTTACGAAAACAAAACTTTGATGGAAAGAATAACACTCCATCCCATAAACACTAAAACTAAACCTAATTAAATTATATTAAAATTAAATTATTTTAAAAACTTTTTAATTTCATATAGCACCATTTGCAATTCCACGGATAAATTTGCAGGCTTTAGCTCTCAGAATCAATGGGCACTGTCGATCTTCTCTTAAACAGAAGTTAGGGTGGTTTCCACGTTGTTGGAGTGGTGTATCGGAGTGCTAATACTTTGAGAAGCGCCAACGAATAGCTTTGATTTCTCTTTAATCGTGACTGTTAATAAAATGCCGACGGACGGTCGAATCTGATTCTTAGAATAACAATTTACAGTCGATTTGCAATGGATGACGAAGATTTATTGTCGAAGTTATATATCTTTCAATTCTCGTCATTGATAATCAGAGGATGGATGATCCAGATTTCGTCTCGAAGTGTTGTAGTCGGAGTTGAATTCGAAGTGAGACTTCGAACATCAATCTTCCCACGATCTATTCGATGGAAAACTGAGATGTATCGTCAGAGTACTTTGGTCGGAGTCAGATTGGACGGTGGATCTCCTTTGAAAGGCCATTCCGATGAACGACTGGATCTCACCCTCAGCGATGGAATTGAGTTTTAACATGGACTCTGGTATAAGGACTTCGAACACATACAATCTCTTGTACTCAGGTTCCGATAGACAATCAATAAGAGTCGTTGATATGATGAGGCTCTCCTCCAGATTTAATCTCGACCGTCGATTTCTAAACTTATACAATTGTTGGATTTTACACAATAGGGCGTCCATCTTGCATTCGATACCTGTAATTTTGATTACCTGCACTCTTATACACAACATCTACATAGAATTCGACAATCATATGAAGAGAGAGTGAATTTCACAAAAAATAGTCTTTAATCAAATGATGGAAGGACTGAAAATTACAATAGGAATTCTCGATTCCTTCTCTGTCTCTTGGACTTCTATAACACATGCAATCTTACCACAATTACACACGCAATTTCTCTCTATCTCTGTCCATTACAAACATACTCAAAAATACAAATCATGAGCCCTGAGTTAGCTCACAAACTAACAAACCCCGAGTCATCCCAACAAAACCCCAAATCTAGAAATTGTTCCTAAATAGCAACAATAATCTAAACTATTCGATAAACCCTCTAGAAATATCTTATCTATTACAAAATATTAGGGAGCCAATGCTCAAACTGACTGTTACAGGGTTAGTTGACTAATGCTCCGAGCCCGGCACACCGATGCTCCGAGCGCAGCACACCGACAAGCAGTAAGGTTAAGTGCTGCGGACTATCAGCTGATCACCGGACAGTTATACAAACTGGGCATTGACAGCATAATCAGGCGCTACGTCATGGGTAAAAAAAATTGTGACCGTTAGATCAATCTTGAAAATTACAGGCAAATGCTCCTGCATCCGACTCCTACTCCTGGGGAAGAAAAGATTTGTCAATGAAAGACTCAACACTTGTGCCATACTTGGAGTTTTTTGCTGCTGTCATCCAAGTAGCATCCTCCACTAGTTGATTCTTCCACTTAACCAAATATTAGAAGTATTCCTTACCATTGGTTCTTTTTACCAGATTCTTATTCAATACTGCTTCAATCTCCTTTTGGAGTGCCTTAGGCAATTGTTCTTTCCATTCAATAGTATGGTATTCATCACTTATAGGTTCATCCGTTGAAACATCCTCTATCCCTATGAAGGAATACAAATCCACAACATTAAATATTGAAGAAATTCCAATATCCCTTGAAAGTTCTATTTCATAAGCATTAGAAGAAAAAAATCTTAAAAATTTACATGGACTAATCTTCTTAAGATTCAATTTGTTATATGTACCTGTAGGAAATATCTTTTTCTTCAAATATGCTATCACCAACTCACCAACCTGAAAATCCATTGGTCTTCTTCTCATGTCTTCTCTTTGTTCGTACTTACTGCTACTTTCCTGCAATTTCTGCTTGATTCGTTCCTGTAGCTCATGCATGTTCACTACAAAGTCTTCACCATCAACACTTCTCATTTAATTTTTCCCCAAATTCTTCAACTCAAACACACTATAACACCCCTGTTTCCCCCAACTTGTAATTAATCATTAATTAGGATTACCATGATGTGGCATGGGAATGACGCAAATGCATTATTGTTTGAATAGCCAAACAACTGACCGTGGGGGGGTGAAGCCTTGAAAGTACTGGCCATGATATCACTAGAGGAAAGAATGTGAAAACTATAAGAAATGGTTCATTATGTCGAATGAATCTAAATTTCCCTTTAATGAGAATAATAAACCTCCTTCGGATCCCAAGAGAGAAATTTGTTAATGAAGAAAGGACCGGTGGTTGAACCATCAACCACCCCCATGAATGGAAGCATGGTCTAGCTGTGGAATGTCAGCCCAAAGTACCACAGGGTCCTATAGACCCATACTGACCTGAGCTTCCTTCTGACAGAAGGAACAGGACAAGAAGGATAACCTTCTCAAGGAAGGATGTGCATGCAAGGCACGTAAGGGAATAAGGAGAAGAGTGGAGAATGCGAGAAAATCTCGAGCAGAGAACGAGTAGAAGGCCACGAGCTTGATTTTGAGGAAGCATCTGAAAAAACTCATCGAGGTCATGACAGAGAGAGAAATATCTGAGAGTATGCAGAGAACGAGACTTGAGCAGAAGGCCATGAGTTTGATGTTGAGGAAGCATCTGATAAACCTCGCAGAAGATGTGAAAGAGAAAGGATCGTTGAGAATTGGCATAAATTCTTTGGTGATATCATGGCTTGGCATAGGGGTGGCTAGAGCGCTAAGAATGAATGCCTCTGAGCCTATGGTTGGGTGGAAAGGAAAACACCCATAGTCAGTTAGTTTATTGCAACCTGTAATAGATAAGTATTCTCATATCCTGTGTAATTGAACTGTAACTGTAGATTAAAGTTGGATATCCTATGAATGTTCCAAGGATGTGCATGTTTTCTTAATGGTTATATTGTATCCCTTTAATTCTGTCTGATTGTGTATTTAAGAAAGTATTGAATTATATGGCTTGTACACGTAAATGCTTGAACCCTGTGGTGGCTCAAGTTAAAATAAGAGAACTGTGAGTTCATTGACCTTGGGCATAGTTTCACATGTACATGTCGACTCTCCCAGTCGTTCTGAGTCTCTTGAAGGAAGGAGTCTATTAAGCTCAGGAGAGGTAGTGCATGTATTCACAGGCTCTCTGTGAGGCAGAAGAGAACGAGAACCTCTTAAGTTCTAGAGTGATGAATGAGCACAAGGGGTGTGCGGAAGATTCTTCTAAGTGTTAAGATCATGAGAAATAACACAAACTGCCTAAGTATTTTAGAGTTGATGAAGCTCAGGAAGGATAGCGAGATTCAAGTCTCTAAAGGGAAGATCCTTTCATTTGGAAGATGAATAGATGAGATTAGTTCGGGAGGAGCTGAAGCTCTTCACGATCGTCGGATCTAGAGAAGAGATGCAGATGTTAATCCTTTGAGCCCTTCGGAGTTCACGGGTCCGGCGAATTGGGTATATTCGTCATATAGGAGGTGAATCCCCTGAAGTCCTGAAGTCAATCTAGGCCATAGATCTAAGGATTCATGGGAGCTATCCAGACCATCAGATCTACGATGTAGTCATTCCAACGTTCACTGCTTCGGGAGGACATGGGTGTTGTAACGTCAAGACCCCCCGAAGACCGGAGTCACGAAGTAATGTGGACCGTGGATCTAAGAATCCTTCGGGACACTTCTCGACCATCCATCATAAAGGACATGTGGCACCAGATCCTGTACTCCAGAGGTTTAACACACCAGAAGGAAGCAGGTGTAAAAAAGGTTGAGGACTCCTGAAGTTGCAGAGAGCCGAAGGATATCTGAACTGTCCATCAACCAGGATGTGTGTCAGTATATCGTTAAATCCGGAGGAGAGCCACTCCGGAGTATTTGAATCTTGGTGCTTCAAAAATCCCTGAAGCTCAGAGTAACATAGATGATCTCAATCGTCTGTCATTTGGGGATGCATGGCAGGCGATCTGTTACTTCGGATCTGTTACTTCGGAGAATAACCACTTCGGAGAAAAGTGGAACAAGAACTTCCAAAGGCCTGGAGGCTGGAGTCTGCCTGAGTTGTCAACCTCAGAGGATAGGTGTCAGAATATCTAACACTCCAGAAGGATTTCACTTCAGAGGTTTGCGGTTGTGAGTACTTGGGGATCCACCGAAGCGTAGAGTCCCGAAGTAAATCATAATTGTTGATGTTTTGTGGACACGTGGCATAAGATCACGTAGTCTGGAGACAATGAACACCGAGGGAACTTGGGAGAGGTATATCTGCCATTTCCGAGCTTGGGTTTGAGCATGGAGACTGTGGCTGGAGAGCTCTGGATGAGAAGAATGTGATAGATACCTCAAACAGAGGATTTGATATGTGGAGGAGAGAGAAATTTTGATGCCCCATCCCTAGGAAAGTTACTCAGGGGTCGGGTGTGTTACAAATTGGTATCAGAGCAGAACAACAACACTTGTCCTTCTTAGGCTCATGCAAGAGTCGTATGAAAATATTTTTGGAGGACTTTAAGGGGTAACACCCTATATTACCGCATTCCTAAGAAGTTTAGTCAAACCCCTACCAAAGAGAGGAATGGAACCTGTTGTTGTTTGTAGATGTTTTTGGAATATGCATTATGTTGCTAGTGCTTCCAAATAAAGAAGATGACTTCACTGTGCAATTGTACATGTTGTTGTACAGTCATAAGATTTGGTTACCAAGGCTAAGATGAGCCTGTGGAGAGTATTATTTCCAAACATAAATTCTTTGCATAAATCCCTTGAGTAGAAGGATGTAGATTAAAATAGAGTTGATATTTTACCCAACGAGATTGAATCATTCTAGTCTGTGGAAAAGGAAGCCTATCATTTCTTTGGGAAATCATAGACGATCCTACAGGAATGGGGTTTTTCTGATGGTCACTGATAGCAAGACTTGGACAGATGGGAAGGATCTGTAGCAATAATAATTGCTGCTTTACTGAAGGGTTAAACCTTGTATATGTGTATAATCCCTCACGATCAGAGAGATGAGTCTCGTGACCATTCCCTGAAAAAAGAGAGCATGCGCAACTCTCAGGTTTCAAAGGGAACTAAGAAATGAAGTTTTGTTTCTAGGTACATGAATTGTTGGGCATGGTTTTTCTAATCAATCTGATAAACAGAGCTATAGAAATATAGAGTGATTGAGTGAGAAATCACAATAGCCTTCCTTGCTTGGTGGATAGGAAACTAATCTGCCAGAATTCTGGAGGGAGGAGGAGAGTGGCCTTCATCCTTGACTGTTGTTGAACAGAAGGAAGAATTCTAGGTGTAATAGTTAATACTGATCTTGACCTAAATATACTCTGGATTTATGAACTAGGATACTTAGTAAGTAACATAATTCGAAATTGCATTTGGGATTTAAGGGAATAGTCCAAATGATATTAGACATTAAATTATTATAATTAAGGTAAAATGGTTGACTAAATGTTGGTATTGAATGTGGTAAAGGAAGTGTTGGGGCACTTCTAGAAGCCCAATGCGTCATCTTGACATCCAGTGGTGGATGGTAGCCATATAGATATTGTTGGACCCTAGGAATCTAGAAAAGGTTTTCCTTGATCATAAGGTCTGTTGATCAAGACCAGTTGGAAGCTATATTGGTTGTTTTATCACCTTGGGCATGGTTATAATTTGTTAAGACCTAATATTGGCTCATTACCCCTTAATTGGGGCATATTATATTAGTAATGTTATTTTATTTATGTCGGCTTTAGGCCATTAGTTGTAATTATACCTCCTAGTCTCCTATATATACCAAGGAGACATTTTCATTTTGAATCATCTTGTACTTGAACATTTAAGTGGGGTAAAAGGAGGTTTCCCCCTCGAAGAGGCTTATTATCTGAAATTATCTCTTTTTCATGGCATTGAGTACTTTTTCTAAGGTTTTTCTATGCTATATTGATATTTGGTTCTTAACATATGGTATCAGAGCTCAAGGTCTTGGGGTTTCGGTGCTACATCTCAGACACCTTGGAATTTTCGCTATAACTTTTTTTCTACAACATTTCAAAAGGAATGGCTTGGAGAATATTTAGTAGACGGATCAAGGTACGTTGGGTTCCAAATTTAGCTCCTGATGCCTTATACTTTTGAAGATACATCCTGTACAAGATAGGGTTCTGGAATCATCCTGAATTGAGTCATTGCGGAATTTTCACTATAAAAACTTTTTTGTAATGTTTCAAACCCTAAAATTCAGAGGATATTTACATAAATTAGTAAGGTATCTGTGGTAAAAAGTTCAGCTTCTGGTTCATCTTAAATTTGTAGATACACCCTTTGTAAGATAGGGTATCTAACTAGTCCTATTGACTAGTCTCAAGAAGGTGTTCCAGGTAAAACAATCATAACTTCTTCCTAGAGTATCCAAATTGAGTGGGACTAGTTTCATTGGAT
>ML783372.1:902468-931464 GCA_009831015.1 Picea engelmannii | reverse complement strand
TATACAATTACCGACTTGATTAATCCTCAATGGGGATTAATTTAATAATAAAAATAATAATAATGACATGATTAATCCACAATGGGGATTTAATCCAATAACAAAATAATAAGAATGCTCTTCGCAGTTACATTATTTCAACAACTTCTTTTCTTCATCCTTGGGCTTATGCACTATGTCTTGGGAAATTGCTTTGCCTCTGTTATGGCTTCTACCTCTGCCTCTTTGACCTTGCTTTCGGTCCAATTTTTCTTCAGCCTTCAAAGAAATCTGATAAGCATCTTCTACATTCCTTATTGTCATCATTCTCATCTCATCCTGAATGTCATATCTCAGACCATTCATGTATCTGGCGACCTTCTCATCATCACTTTCACGAAGACCTGCTCTAATGTTTATCCTGTATAACTCCTCAATGTATTCCTTCAATGTCATCCCTTTCTGTCTCAAATTTTTCATTCTTCGAAACAGGTTAATTTGGTAGTCTCTGAATATAAAATTGGCTTTCATTTTTGTGACCATTCTATCCCAGTTTTTGATTCTTTGCTTGCCCTTGCAACATCTGTCAGCCTGCAGTTCATCCCACCACAGTGTTGCATGCCTTTTAAGTCTAGTGACAACATGTTTAAATTTCTTATTTTCCTCGACATCCTCATAGTTGAAGTATTTGTCCAGAGCTCTAAACCATTCTAGCAGCTCCTCAATGTCTAAGTTGCCTTCGTACATTGGAATATCCATTTTTTCCTTGGCTCCTATTCTTGTAACAACTCTAAATAGACATTCTTCTACAGCATCTTCGGCTACGAATTCTTCTTTAGCTCCAACCTCATTTTCTCTTTCGGCTTCACTGACATCTCCAACATCAACTGTCCATCTCTGTGCTGTCTCTATAGCATCTAATAGAGCATGGAGTTTGTTATCCCCGATTTCTAGGGATAACTAGGAGATCATGTCTCAAGGCCCACAGGTCCTAGACATGGAGTACTGAGAGTAGGATTGACCTGAGCATGGCCCTGGAGGGCCCATCCTTTTCTTATTTCATCATATTCATCTTGTATCGGAGAAGGCTCTTGCTCCATGAGGTAATTGGTCTAGGTATCATGGTATGTGTCACTTTTGATCATTATAACCTTTGTATATATGCATCTTACTCCTTTTATCTCTGACGACTTCTCGTATATTACATTAACCCACTTGACCATGATTGGGGAGATTTACAGGGTGTCCTAGCAAGCCTGTACCCATGGGTTTTGGTTTTCCACCGGGGGGGTTTCTGAAGAGCCATCGTCTGCTCCCATCATACCACCACTTTTTCATCTTATGTCCTGCTCATTTATCCCATTTCCCTCTTCCGGGCATTGAATTGACCTGTTTGTGGGGTTACACCTTATCTCGTGGGAAGAAGGGGCTAAAGGCCCAGAAGGTAAAAGCAGCTGGTAAAAGATAAAAGCCTAGAAATAAAACCTCGAGATGCTTTGCCCAGGGATCCCCAAGAAGGAAATAAAAGGCCTCTTAGCAAGAAACAAGAGGGACCCAAAAAAATAACAAACAAGGCCTAATCAAGAGGATAGGGGGTCTCATCATGAGCCAGCCTATTATGTTCATGGGTACCTCACAGCATGACATTGCCACCATCTGGTTACCACACCAAGGCAGTGACCTTTGGTTGCATGGCCAAGGGAAAGGGGGTCTCATCACGAGCCAGCCTTATAATATATGTGAAAGTACGTGGGTAACACTGTCAGCTCTGGTCACCACGCCAAGGCAGTGTCCTCTGGTTAGCCCTTGAATAAAAAGAAAAAGAAGAATAAAAAGCAAATAAAGGAAAGAATAAAGGCAAGAAAGGGCTTGGAAAAAATTCATCCATGACAGGTACAACTCGCCTTCTACAAAGGTACATGTTAGCATCAGAAGTCACTCCTGGATTGCAGTAGGAGCAGAGCTCGATGCCCATCAGTTTATGTCACGATTTGTTTATAAAATTGGGTGATCGAATGGAAGTTAACTCAAAACAATAATGTTCTAACTCCGAAACTAGGCCAGGCATGCATGGGCAAATGAGGTCTTAGATAAACTTCCGACAGTGAGTTGTAGTAAGGGTGAATAGGGGGAAGAATTGTATGAGAGAAATGCAAAGGTATATTGTAAACATCAAGTTTCTAACAGACTATAGGACAAAACATCTAAATGCAAGATCTTCTTACATTCAAACACAGAAAACCAGAGAATACAACAATGCAACAATAAATCCTTTATCGTAACATAATTGCAATAATTCATGTGAATTAGTCAATCATGAACTCCCTCAGTATGAGATGAAAACTAGATGGGGTAAGAAAATTGTCTGTCATTAAACAAAAAATCTTACATACAAATGCATAACAAGAGAACTAGAGTGTCTATTAAAACTTTACAATTGGGAGCTTCGCTCTACCATCGATGCTTACAAAAATGGAAAAAATGCCTACATATACTCCTCCACTTTCGCCCAACAGAGGCGTCTCAGGACTTTCAAGGTGTGGTGTCTCCTCAGTCAAATATAACCTGAAATCCTTTGTCAGATGCCACCTTAACTCAGCATGGCTCTTGCAGGGGGGACCTGCACGCAAGGGTACCACGGGCTGATTGCTTCAGGCCTCCCATACCTTCCATTTATGGCTCGAGCTAAGATTTCAACTACCTCCATCCACCTTCATTTGTTTTAGAGAGGACCAAGATTGAGGTCGAGTTGAACTGGTCTTTGGAGGATGCGGTGATCTCTTCTACAGCTAAACTGGTGCTTTGGCCCTTTGCGCAGTTCTTTCTATCGCCCCCAAGTGACCACGGGCTATGACCCTGTGCATATATTCAAAGGCGCTTTCGGCACTTCGCGTCTCACGACTGGGAGGGAGCTAGTCCTTATGCTTCAAAGTTACGATAGGTGAAACGACGACAAGCCTAATCGTGCACCATGTGCCCCTCTCTGATCGGATGACCCTAATCATCTCGACAATACTATGGGCCCGGGTCCTAGCATCTTCGACACTTCGCGTCTCGCATCTAGGAGGGAGCTAGTCCTTATGCTTCAAATTTGTGATGGGCGAAAAGGCGAGGAGCCTAATCGTGCACCATGTGTCCCTATGGATGGACGACCCTGATCATCTTGGAAATATTTTGGGCCCGGGTCCTGGATGTCTTCGGCACTTCACGTCTCGCGGTTGGGAGGGAGCTAGTCCTTATGCTTCAAAGTCACAATGGGTGAAAAGGTGAGGAGCCTAATAGCACACCACGTGTCCCTGCGGGATGGACGACTGAGATTGCTCCGTGATACCGTGGGCCCAACCCTAGGCGCTTTCGGCATTTCGAGGTTCGGGGTTTCAAGATGTGAAATGACGAGAAACCCTTATCCCTTGTCTCCCAAAATGCCGATCCCCAGAATCCCAATGACCGTCGATCTTCTCTATAGATGGATCTCGGCTGCTGACATCAAAACTTTGCCCGCTCGCTTGACTTGTAGCCTAAAATGAGATTTTTCCGCGCTGCGCTTGGGCGCTTCTCGTGCAACCTGCAGACCTGGGTACTCTTGTTCCCAAGACAAGAAATGTTGCTAACAACACCCACAGGTAATATCATGCATCCCTGGCTCTCAGTCTACTCATATGTCTGGACATCCCTTAGCCACATCACCTCATTTACATGGCTTGGATGAAACCCCTTGGAAACTTTCCTTTCTTTATGGATACTTGCCCAATAGGGTGTCTTGTCCTTTTTCTCAACCTTGTATTATAGGTTTTTGTAGAGTCTTTGCGCTATTGAATGATATATCATGGTTTTTATGCATATGTTTGATAATATTAATGATGAAATGTGATTAACATTTCTATGATCCTTGTGACTAATGAGCCCATGGAGGGCGTAGTTTTTGATGTGCAGGACCATGCCTGATGGAAAAGTACCATTTGGACTAGTACACATGGGGAGATGATTAGTTCAGACCTCCATGGGGCTGAAGAGCCCATTATATGGTTGCTGAGACCCCATCAGAGGGGCAGAGACAGGACAATGTTTGACCAAGGTTTTGCACCGGAGAAGAAGAGGACGTTTCACCAGAGGCACTTTGGTAGAGCCTGACCTAGGGGAAATGACCCCTTTTTAGTGGAGCGTTGTCCTTGGAAGGCTCATAGGGCCCCCATCCTTACCATGACATCATCCATCTTCATGGTCATTCTTGGAGGAAGACTGGGTAGAAGTGGCACGTGTGGCATGCTGGAGAGGCCCCTGGGGGGTCAATGTTTTTCTCCTGGATGCCTCATCTGCCCTAAAAGGGGCTAGTGCCTCCCTTGAAGGGATTTTACCTTTATTACAACTCAGTTAGGGTTTTAATTTGAAATTTTAATGTAAAAATAGTATGATTTTGGTTTAAAGCCTTGTCGGCTAATTTTTATGACCTAAAATTAATTAAAGGTCATTGATACAATATATATTGAGGAGTTTTATCCTCATTTTGATAACACAACACTCACGCATTAGTGAGATCTGATTTTTGTGCCCTACTTGGGTATTTCTTCTCTTTGAGTGAGGCGCACTTGTTGAAGGAGGGAATTTCTTGGCATTTTTGGCATTTCTCTTGAAGGAAGGTTTACAACTAGGGTTTGCAATGCTATTTCATCATGATATGTAAGTGTTTTTTCTGCAAAACTTCTTAATTGAATGGTTGCAGTCTTATATTCTTGCATTTGTTATAAACCTTTCTCATTTTAAAACCCTAGAGGACAAACACACAAGTAGGTCGTTGTCTCATGTCCCCTAAAAGAGAAATTTTCAGCCATTAAAGAAGGAAGGAAGAGCCTAGACATTGCTACACTCTTATTGCTTCTTCCCTTTGTGCTAGATGTACCTTTAAAATTCAAGAAGGAGGAGATGTCCCAGGCCTAGGTTATCTACACCTAGGGTCGTCCTGCTTCTAGGGTTTGGTGATAGGGCCTTTCTCTAGCAACACTCTCCCTCACCTCACTTTCGTGTCTTGATTTATCTTTTATGCTAGTCGTTTTGCCAAGTTAAACCTAAGGAAGGAGGAAAGAGCATGAGGCCTTGCTTAAGCAACACCAGAGTGAGCCTCTTTCCCCTAGGGTTTTTTTTCTGGGGCACTACCATTGCATAACTTCAGAACCCTTCCCTCTAGTACTTATATTTTTTCCTTCAATCTTTGCATCCTCCCTTGATTTGACTCCATCTACCCTTGAGGCACTGATCTTAGGTCTCCAACATTGAAGTGATAGTGGTCAAACAAACTTTCAAACTATTATAAATTGAAACCCTAACTAACTACTAACCCTAATAAGGCTAACGTCATCCTTGGTTATTCCATCTTGATGAAACAAGTTCTCTTTATAGGAAATTAGATGGTGTTTTAAAGCATTTATTGAATAAGGGATTGATTGGACATACTAATTGCTACATCATCTTGGTATTTATTGATGAATTGATATTATTTCATTGTTGTATTAAAAAACATTGATCTCATCAATATCTATTGCTTATATATTGATATCAGATAGTTGTATGAAGTACTAACCCTTTGAATCATAGCATGGATGTATTAGTCTGATGTTGCTTTGTTCCGGGCAGGTGTTCTCATTTGGGCCTACACTTCATTATTGGCTGTTTAGCTGGACTATCTGCTCTTGGTGGTGACCTGTGAAGAGGAAATTTCACTTTGACCTTTATACCTTAGCCTCTTCAAAAATCCAGGTTACTGGGGACGTCTCCCTTGGGCCTAACCTCCCTAAATAGAAAGAACCTCCCCATTGTGGTGACATTGGGTGGGGTAGGTTCCTGTTACACCAATTTGGCCTCTATCTTCTAGCCTTTTGAACTAGCTTCAAACTGTGCGATAACATTTTGGCACCATTGTCGGGGAAAACTGAGTCAATTCTCCTCAAGACGACAAACCTTTTCGGTAAGCCTTGCCTCAGAGCCTTATCTTACAATCTTACCTGGCGAGTCCACTACGGTGTTTTCCCTTATCCTTTGATAGTTTCAGGAAAATTATCTGGCGAATCCACTAATATTTCTTAGGGTACCACCTTACTTTCTATGATATTTCCAAGTTATGGGATCATGGCACACTGGGAACAAATGTATCCGAGTATTGATTTCAAAAGTTTTCAAGGATACCCAAATTAATTTGATACAAAATGGCTAAACAACTCTCCAACGTTTTTGGGCCTCCCAACTCCTCACATCGTAAATGTTTTGGAGTATTTGAGCGAGATAAAGTTGGGAGGAGAGGATGCTCTTATAAAATTGTTCTTACTCACCTTGCCATCCTACTTACAAGATTGTTTTAAGAGTTGTTGCAAGGACAGGGGTATATCATCCTTCATACACCTCATCGGTAGGTTTATAGACCTTACTAAGCCAGATTTCCAAATGTATGAAGATGTCCTTCAAAACCTCATGGTAGCCTTAGACCACAAATGATTCACCACTAAGATTGTAGAAGATCTCCGAAAAGCATATCATGATCAATACTAAGAATCCTCTGATATAAGAGACGAGGTTTATGAAGACCATTATCAACCCCTTGAAGAGGAGAAATAACTCTCCCGTAATCCAATAGAATGCAACAAAGATATAACTAGAGATGTGAATTATGAGGATGAAGCACCAGTAACCTCTCCTCAGTCTGATGAAGCTCTCCAAGATCCTATCCCTCCTGCACAAGATGAAGAGAATGAGGTAAGTCATTTTCCTTTTCATTTTTTTGATGATACCTTGTTCTATGACTCGGAGAGTGAAGAAGAAATGGAACCCTTGGACAAGTTAGATCCCCTATGTCTCAATACTGAAGATGTCGAGGTAGATCGTCCACTTGATAAAGCTATCCAAATACTTGAAGCTCTTGCACAGGAAGGATTAAGCGAGGTGAATTATTCCCCCTTCCAAGTTTTTAGTGGTTCTTTACCTTATGACACAGAGAGTACAGAAGTATTTGATGTTTTGACTCCTCCATGTTATGATACTGATACTGACATAGCTGATTTTGACGAGTTCATACATGTTTTGACGAGTTCATACATGTTGGGAGACGTAGGTGGGATGCGGTTAGCTATGATATGGATCCCATATATTACATAAAGAGTCATATCCGAGTGTTGCCTTTTCAATTATCACAACAAGCTCTTGACCAGTGGAAACAGGGAGATGAGATTTTTACTGGCTCTCCACAAACACCCAAGGTTGACCGAGTACAGTATTTGCCTAATGATTTTTGGTCTTACCTTGAGGCCTTTGATGAGTACTCCTCCGAGCACTTAGATTTACCTTATGAAGATGACTATCAATCGCCACTATGCTCAGATTTTGATATGAGTAAAAATAGTGTTTGCCTGAAGAAGGATTCTCATGACCTTTTCTCTAGCTACCTATTATTATTTTTCCGTGCTTTTCCATTAAATGTGTAGTTGGGAAGTATATTTTTAATGTTGAGTTTCCTCTTAGGCAAACCCTAGACTCCAAGGGTTGGTTGGGTACTGCAAGTTTTAGTCAGTTATCCCAGTTTTTCGAATTTCCCTTGATATCTTGCCAGTCATCTCCTAGATCTTTGTCGATCCCTTCCTTGACTTCACAGCGTGAGGATGTCCTAGGTAGCTAGTTTGTAGGCCCTTTGAGTCAGTTTTATGAACCTTTCATTTTTCATGACCCTTTCTTGAAGTGGATTGAGTACTTTCCTCAGAGATGGACTTGGCAGGATTTTATCCCTCCCACCCGCCTCCATGAGTTAGAATTTGAGATTTCTGATGATGTGATATACATTATAACTCATGAAATTTTTGTGCTTGATTTATCACTCTTTTTGTTTATGATGAATCACAAAGGCATGTGTCATGGGACATTGCTGGATTGGCTTCACTGGTTGTTTGACTACACCAACATCCAACCAACAGGTAAGTACAGGTAAGTACTTCACTTTATATTTGCATTTATGATTTCTTTATTTATATAGCTACATATGATGGGGTGGCGTTATTGCCCCATTTTTGTTACTGATGGCTCTATAGAGTTTGAGTAGGTCTGCAGGTTATGCCAGAGATGTTGAGGTTCTCATGCACTCTACGATGAGCACATGTCCCTGAGTTGGAGCCAGATGTTATCCCTGATTTCTAGGGATAACTAGGAGATCATGTCTCGAGGCCCACAGGTCCTAGACATGGAGTACCGAGAGAAGGATTGACCTGAGCATGGCCCTGGACGACCCATCCTTTTCTTCTTTCATCAGATTCATCTTGTCAGTAGCAACAACATCCATTACCATCGGTTTGGTCTTGTATCGAAGAAGGCTCTTGCTCCATGAGGTAATTGGTCCAGGTATCATGGTGTGTGTCACTTTTGATCATTATAACCTTTGGATATATGCATATGACTCCTTTTATCTCTGACGACTGCTCGGATATTACATTAACCCACTTGACCATGATTGGGGAGATTGATAGGGTGTCCTAGCAAGCCTGTACCCATGGGTTTTGGTTTGCCACCGGGGGGATTTCTGAAGAGCCATCGTCTGCTCCCATCATACCACCACTTTTTCATATTATCTCCCGCTCATTTATCCCATTTCCCTTGTCCGGGAATTGGATTGACTTGTTTGTGGGGTTGCCCCTTATCTCGTGGGAAGAAGGGGCTAAAGGCCTAGAAGGTAAAAGCAGCTGGTAAAAGATAAAAGCCTATAAATAAAACCTCGAGATGCTTTGCCCAGGGATCCCCGAGAAGGCAATAAAAGGCCTATCATCAAGAAACGAGAGGGACCCGAAAAAATAACAAGCAAGACCTAATCAAGAGGATAGGGGGTCTCATCATGATCCAACCTATTATGTTCATGGGTACCTAATAGCATGACATTGCCACCATCTGGTTACCACGCCAGGAAAGTGACCTTTGGTTGCATGGCCAAGGGAAAGGGGGTCTCATCACGAGCCAACCTTATCATATCTGTGAAAGTACTTGTGGGTAACACTGTCAGCTCTAGTCACCATGCCAAGGCAGTGTCCTCTAGTTAGCCCTTGAATAAAAAGAAAAATAAGAAGAAAAAGCAAATAAAGGAAAGAATAAAGGAAAGAAAGGGCTTGGAAAAAATTGCATCCATGACGGGTACAACTTGCCTCTTACAAAGGCACCCACAGGTAATATCATGCATCCTTGGCTCTCACTCTACCCGTATGTCTGGACATACCTTAGCCACATCACCTCATTTACATGGCTTGGATGAAACCCCTTGGAAACTTTCCTTTCCTTATGGATACTTGCCCAATAGGGTGTCTTGTCCTTTTTCTCAACCTTGTTTTGTAGGTTTTTGTAGAGTCTTTGAGCTATTGAATGATATATCAGGGTTTTTATGCATATGTTTGATAATATTAATGATGAAATGTGATTAACATTGCTATGATCCCTGTGACTAATGAGCCCATGGAGGGCGTAGTTTTTGATGTGTAGGACCATGCCCGATGGAAATGTACCATTTGGACCGGTACACATGGGGAGATGATTAGTTCGAACCTCCATGGGGCTGAAGAGCCCATTAGATGGTTGCTGAGACCCCGTCAGAGGGGCAAAAACAGGACCCCATATGATGTGTTGTGACGAATAAAACTTCATGTCACAATCTAACGAAGAAAACCTTATCAGCATTGAAATGTGACAATAAACCATGGCTAACCACAATAAACATGGTTAACCATAATCAACATGGTCTCGATGTCGTAATGTGTCAAACATTTCCTAATGTTGTGATGTGACGAACATATGTGAATGCCACAATGCAACGAACATTGCCCTATCATGACAATTTAATAAAATAGCCCCATTGTTGCAATGCCACAAACATTGTGTATTGTCGCTTTGTGAAGAACATAACATCATCAACCCAATGTGATTAACATATCCTGCTCGTTGCAATGTGACAGAAATAGCCTAACATCATAATGTGATAAACATTTCCAAATATCGTAATGTGACAAACATAACCCATTGTCACAATGTTATGTACAAAACCTTATGCCAGAATGTGAAAAACATCACCCAACATTGCAATGAGATGACCATTCCCTGACGTTGCAATGTGACAAATATAACCCTCTTTCAAAATGTGACAAATCTATTCCAATGCCATAATGTTATAAACAAAAACCCTACCTTGCAATGTGATGACAAGAACCTTACGTTGTCATGTTACGAACAAAACCTGATGTCGCAATTTAACAAAGAAAATTTGAACAACATTGCAATGTGACAATGCCTTATGATGTGTTGCGACGAACAAAAATTGATGTATTAATATTTTCATAATTTATTTATTAAAGTATTAATACTTTAATAATGTTTTTGTTAATGTATTAATACTTTAATAATAAATTTATTAATATATTATTGTTTTAATAATGTATTACTTTATTAGTGTATTAATATTTTATCAATATATTGATTAATAATGTGTTTATGTATTAATAATTTAATATGTTACATTATACATTTTTTGTATTAGTACCTTAATCATGTCTATATCAGGCCGGGGCACATTAAGTTCAATGTAACACTGTTTTATTAATGTATTCATATTGTAGTAATGTATTTGTTAATGCATTTAATTTATTTATTGATGTGTTTAATATATTGCTAATATTTTACATTATTAGTGTAATAATACTTTAGCATTTTATTAATTAAATTAATAATGTATATATTAATTGATACATTAATGTATCAAACAATTAATATGTTACTTTATACATTAATGTAAATTAATATTTTTTTAATACATTATATTAATACATTAATGATTGTACCAATCAATTGCCAACTTTTAATGTATTAATACATTATGATTGCATTAATAATTTAATATGTTACATTATATACTAATACAAATTAGTACTTTGATTTATACTTTAATAATGGATTATTAAATACATTAAGGTTAAGGTTTGTATTACTACTTTATTAATGTATTACTTTATTAGCATATTAATATTGTAATAATTTATTGTATTTATTGTTGTATGCAATGTATTATTAATGTATTACATTATTACATAACACTATACACTAATGTAAATTAATAATTTATTTTATGCATTATTATTATATATTACATTAATATATCAATATATTTAATAATTAATTTACATTATTAGTGTAATAATACCTTAGCATTTTATAAATTAATAGTGTACTAATGTATAAATAAATTGATACAATAATATATCAAAAAATTAATATGTTACTTTATACATTAATGTAAATTAATACTTTAGTTTATATATTATATTAATACAATAATGATTATACCAATCAATCGTCAACTTATACTTTGATGTATTAATAATTTAAGATGTTACATTATATATTAATACAAATTAGTACTTTAATCTATACTTTAATAATAGATTATTAAATACATTAAGGTTAAGGTCACTCAATTACTACTTTATTAATGTATTAATATTTTAATAATCTATTGTATTTATTGATATATGTAATGTATTACATTACATTATATACTAATGTAAATTAATACTTTATTTTATACATTATTATTATATATTATATTAATATATCATTAATGTATATATATTAATTTATTAATATAATATATTTATTAATATAATAATTAATTTATATATTAATTATGTATTAATATATTAAAGGTGGTTCCCAAAGTATGGCGGCCGTCAACTAGCAACAACCACTTTATAAAAGTGGTTGATATATGCCGATCGACACCATTAGTTTGAAAAGGTGAAAAATGGCGTCAATCGGCGTATATCAACCACTTTTATAAAGTGGTTGTTGCTAGTATTTAGACACAAGGTGTATATCATAATACAAGAGGAAATGGTTCACATGTTGAATGAAGAAATTTGGGATGATGTTAAACTCAACTATCCAGATTCAAGCTCTACAACAATATTAAAACATTTTTTTTTGCATTCAAAAATGTATGTTGATTTATTACATTAATATTATTCGTTTGTAGGTTAATTTATTTTTATTTTAATATTTATAGATATATAACTATATGTTTGTTTGTTTCATTAAATATTCCAAATAGGAATGCATGGAGTACATAAAACCTTCAAAAGTTTTATTCAAAAAACAAAGTTTGAAAGAGAAAAAAAGAGACGTGTTCAAACTATTGAACTTGATGACACCCTTGATCACTACATTTGGAGTGGGCTTGACACTGTTCAATATAAAGTGATATTAGGTGATTGTGAAAAAATTGCAAATATTGTTCCTAAAAAAGAATACTCGCTAGTTATAGCGGATATCCCTCATGATTATAATATCCAAAACATTGTATATGATACTGAGCCTTATACTTACCGAGCTTTCAATAAAGTTGTTATGGGATTTATGGAAGTCAAAATATCACCATTTGGGAGATTTATAGTTTTTCATTCAGACACACAACAAGGAAATTATACAATCAAGCTTCAAGGGAAAAGAAAAGACAATGATGCAACTTATTTGGTAAGATATTGAAAGTGTATGTTTAGCAATTAAGATTAGAAATCAATTTTATTAATTCACAAGTTAATTGAATTTGAACTTATTTATGTTATAGGAACAAGCCTAATATTCAGATCTCCAATATAGAACCATTTAAACGTGATTTTCAGAGTATACATCTTGCAACCTGGAGAAAAGATGATTCTTATAATTCTATTCTTGTAAATGTAAAGGATGGAGGGAAGCCTAGTAGTTTATTGGTTTACAATGTTGTGGTTAGAAATCTAACATATGAGGAAAAGGATTTTAAAGTAAATATGGTTAACATTTATCAAAAAACACAAGCATTAATTAATTATCTTATAGATACATTTTGAAATGAAGGAGATTGGGGTTTGGATTTGTTCTCAGGTTCATGTAAGAATTATGATATAATATTTATGAAATCATACTTCAATCTTATATTGTTTTTAATTTATGTATTTTTACATTATTTAACTTCATTATTTATTTTGTATTTGGTCATTAGGTACAAAATTAGCCTGTTTCTTACAGAAAGGAAGAAATTGCATAGTCATTGAAAGAGACCCAATATATTGTTGTTTTATTCAACAAAGAATTAATTTTATTCCATCTCTTCTAGATGAAATGAAATAAGTTGGATTGAAGAAATGATATTTTAGTGAATCAAAGGTGGAAACAATTTCAAACGAACCTCAAGTAAGGATTGATTGGAAATGATCACTTTAGAGAACTTGCGGATATCAAAGACCTAATGGAAGAGAAAACTGACACAATGAAAACACAAAATGATGTTGAAGAACATGATAATGTGTCTGTTCAAAGTGATGAATTTGGGATATACATGATATTGTTGATTATTTTTAAGATGCCCTTGAAGACGATGCTCAATTTTGCAATTTTTTTATGAGCTATAGCTATAATGTTTTGACTTTCAGATTTTAAAATAAGAATGAATATGTATCTATTGTTGTTTTATTATAAATCTTTTTTATTGTTTTGTTTTTACTTTTATTTGTATGTGAATCACTACACTAGGGAAAAGTTTCTTAAATGTTGTCATATTTTTACTTCAAATGTATAAAAATATGGAAAAATGTTAATTTTTTATAAAATTTTCACTTTTTTGTTCAATTATGTCCATACAAATGCTTTATTTGACATGCTATTTTAAACGAATAGGTACCAAATTGCATAGGTTTTTTTTATTATATATGGCTGTAAAAAGTATATTTTTTTGCTAAATATTAAAAAATAGTGTTATTTAACTAAATTATTTTCTATGTATTGAAGTAAAGGTTAAAATGTGTTAAAAATTATGTTTTCCACTATATTTTTAAAGTATGGAACCATAAATTAATTAAGGAGACAAAATTATATGAAAAATCTTTATTTTAAAAAATAAAATGGTAAAAAACATTTTGAAAAATTTTAATTTCAAAAAAGTGAATGGCAAAAAATATTTTTAAGATTGAAAGAAGCAAGGAAAAATGAGTAAGAACACCATTGAAAAAAAAAAATAGAAAAATTAGAAAATAGATGAAAAATAAGTATTTAAAAAAATGATGTGGAAACATTATGGATAAAAAATTTTAAAATATCAAAAAACCACCAAAAAAGGGAGGGGGTTGCTACCGGTAGCACTATTTTTTAAAACGGGGTAAAAAATGTGACCCCCCAAAAAAATAGAACTTTGTAGAGTTATCGTTAAGTTGGTAACTATGTTCTTTGTAAAAGCAATAAAATGTGCAATTTTAGAGAATCTATTAACCACAACATAAATAGAATCATTACCTCTTTGTGTTCTTGGAAATCATAACACAAAGTCCATACTCACTGAATCCCATGGCTTGTTTGGGAAAGGTAGTGGCTAATAGAAACCTTCATTATGACTTCTCCCTTTATCATTTTGACAAATTCTGCATCTCTCCACAAACCTTTTCACATCAGTATGCAAACTTGGCCAAAAATAAAAAGAATTAACCTAAGCATAGGTCTTGTCCCATCTAAAATTTACTAAGAGTCCTCCACTATGCTTTTCCTTGATCATATTTTCCCTCATTGAACACCTTGGTATACACAACTATTTTCCTTAAACAACAATCCCTCTAGTATCATGTAACTTAACCATTGTCTTCTATTATTGGAAAATGGATTTTGACAGGATGCATACACATCTCTAAAATCTGCATCTTCTTTATACATTTATTTTAGTCCATCAAATCCTAATGTGATAACTTGAAACTCTTGAAAAATAAAATTAATCATACTTAATGCATCTGCAACTTTATTTTCCTTACCACTGGCATGCTTAATCACCAATGTAAAATTCTGTAGAAATTCAACCCACTTAGCATGTCTTTGATTCAGTTTTGGATGACTAATTATGAATTGTAATGCATGATTATAAGTGTATAGAACAAATTATTTGGGCATGAGATAGTTTTTCCATTTCTTCAGTGCTTGAACAATTGCATAAAAATCCTTATCATGTGAAAAATATTTTTTCTTATCTTCATTCAACTTTTCGCTAAAATATGCAATTGGTTCTTGACTTAAGAAAACTCCTATTGTAGTCCCACTAACATCAATTTCAACTTGGAAAAACGTACCAAAGTCTAGCTAAGCTAAAATAGGATTTTCAGTGATCTTCTTCTTCGACAATTTGAAATTTTTATCAGCTACTTCTATCCATTTAAATGGATTCTTGTTTTCTTTGATTTTTCCGACAATTGGAGCACATAATTGACTGAAAAGTATTATAAAATTTCTATTAAAACTTGTTAAGCCATGTAAAATCCTTACCTCAAACACATTCCTTTGAATAGGCCAATTCATTATTGTTTTAACGTTTTTTGGATCCATATTTAAACGATGTTTAGATATAAAAAAATCCCAAATAGATCAGCTCATCCTTCATAAAACTACATTTATTCAAATTTGTCAACAACTTATTCTTCTATAAATTAATCAAGACTATCTTGAGATGTCTCAAATGTTCTTCTCTTGTTTGATTATATATCAAGATATCATCTAAATACACCATTACAATTTTTCCAATGAATTATTTCAAAACCTCATTCATCAATATCATGAAAGTACTTGGAGCATTTGTGAGCCCAAAAGGCATCACCAACCATTCATACGATCAACTATTAGTTTTGAAACTAGTCTCCCATTTATCTCCTTTTCTTATCCTTATTTGATGATATCCACTTTTCAAATCAATATTTGAAAAATGCTTAACATCATTCAAACAATCTAATAGATCATCAATTCTAGGAATGAAAATATATACCTTATGGGGATATTGTTTATTTCTCTTGAATCAATACACATACACCACCCTCCATCTTTCTTTGGGATGGGTACTGTTGGAATAACACATGGACTCAAACTCTCCTTTATCAATCCTTTATCCAAAAGCTCTTTCACCTGCTTCTTTATCTCTTCATTTTCCTGTGGTGTCATTCTATATGCTTCTTTGTTAGGAAAAATGCTCCTGGGATCAAATCAATATGATGACTAAGACTCCCTATAGGGGGTAATGCATTTGGTAAATCATCAACTATAATATCAACAAACTAATGTAAAATGGAAATAACTTCTACATGCAAATCATCGAAACTTGTGCTTGTAAGTATTACCTTAGGACCTTTTCCAATCAATGCAAAATGTACCTTCTCTTTCTTGACTTCTTGCAACAATTCCTTTCCATTCATTAACAACAAACTAGTGCCGGCTTCCTCTTTGGCTCCTTCATCCTGAAAAGGAAATAATACATGTTTGTTTCCATCTTTCTCAAGAGAATATGTATCCCTCCTGACATCATGAATGAATTTTCTATAATACTTCCATGGTATCCCCAGAAAAACATGGTATACATCCATGGGAATTATGTCACATAGCACCTCATCCTTGTAGCTACCAATTTGAGTTTCCACATTACACTTCTCATTCACCAAAATATGATGCCCTTTTTGCAACCTTGACACTTTGTAAGGAGTGGGATGTGGTGTCCTCTTTAGTCAAAAATTCTCTACCATCTCTATGGAAACCAAATTATCTGTGCTACACAAATTTGCAACACTTACCTCTTGACTTGAATACATTATTAAATAGACTTTTCCTCTGGGATGGTTTGTTAGATTCCTTCTCTGATTTGATCAGAACTCTTTTCAACAAAAACGACTCTCCTACCTCAGGAATTTCTTCTTTTGTAATTGCATTCACATTCTCTTCCTTGGATTCTGTAATATGTGCCCTTCTTTGGCCTACTGATTTGTTTTCTAGATAGTCCCATGACACATGGCATGCATTTCCACATATTTAACACCTAATATCTATGCCTCCTCTACCTCTACCTCTGGATAAAAATATTCTTCTTCGAAAGTCTCCTCCTCTTGATGGCTAATTACTTGAGCTTGAGCTGCTTCCTTCATCTCTTTGAGTTTTAAATCTTCCTTTGTGACCATATTGTCCTTTTCATCTTGTTGGACCCCTTCCTCTAGTTTTCCAGCTAGATTCTCCTCTGCTTTCAAAGATTCTCGGTGGGGATTCTCAATTGTCTTCAAGAAAAAAATACTAATTTAATATTGTATATCATACCTCAAACCATTAATGTACCTAGAAACCTTTTAAACATCTTCCTCAATATGACCAACTCTAATTATCAATCTGTAAAACTTTTCTGTCTATTCTTTCACAATCACACCCTTCCGTTCAAGGTTCTGAAACTGTATGAATAGGTTCAATTGGTAATCCTTAGGAATGAACTTTATTTTGAACTTAGAAATCATTCTGTCCCATTTCGTGATCACTCTTTTCCCTTTTTTGTTTCTGTCTTCTTGTAACTCATCCCACCATAATGTTGCATGCCCTTTCAACCTTGTCACAAAATATTTCACCTCTTTATCTTCATCTACATCCTCATAATCAAAATATTTATCAAGAGAATTAATCCAGTCAATCAATTCTTCAACATTTAGATTACCTTCATTGGTACCTCTACCTTTGGCCTAGCACCGAACTTTGTGACCACCCTGATCAACTTTTATTCTATTGTTTCTTCTTCTTCTTCTTCCTTAGAGGTTGTGGTCTCTTCACTTTCACTGATATATGTTGTATCAGGTTCTCTCTTCATGGAAGTCTCCATGTCTTCCATCCTTTCTTGGAGTTGTCTCACCTCCTTCCATAATTCTACATTTGCAACTGGTATGCCTCAACCTCTTTTCCTGGGTGGAATATTCTCTTCTCAGGAGAATTCTCTGATGGTATCATCTTTATGATGCTAAAATTGATGTCCTTATGACTCTAAACCCATATAAAAAAAAATCTTCTAAAATATGCCAGTGAAATTACCTTCACGGCCTCAGATCGATTCGCGTCGTCAATTTCCAGTAGGACTCATGCAATTCCATAGACAATTTTGTAGGCTTTGGCTCTCAAAATCAATGTGCATCATTTTTATTCTCTTAAACATATGGTTGAGTGGTTTCCACGTCATCAGAGTGGTGTATTAGAGTGATAATAATTTTAGAATCCACGATGAATAGCTCTGATTTCTCTTTAATCATGTCAGTTAATCAAATTCCAACATTTGGTCGGATATGAGTCTTGGAATAAAAATTGACAAACGATTTACAATAGATCATGGTATTTTGTTAGTCTTTGGATAGACGAAGAATATTTCTTGTTGAAGTTATATATCTTTCAATTCTTTCCATTGATCATCATAGAATTGATGATCCAAATTTCGTCTCGGAGCGTTGTAGTTAGAGTTGAATTCTAAGTGAGACTCTGAAACTTCCTCCTGATGAAAGACTTTGATCTTCCCATGATCTACTCTGATGAATGAATCGGATTTATTTTCATAGTATTGTGGATGGAGTTGGGTTGTGTGATAGGCTCTGAAATGATGGTCCCGATGGATGATGGATCTCCTTCGAAAGGCCAGTTTGATAGTGTCTATAGGATCAAAGGTATGTTCTTTATGTGTGTTTATCATGTATGATATGACACATTCTTGCAACATGTTTTGGAGCCCCTTTTGGTTTATGGTTGCATATGGTTGAGGTCCATGTTTTGGTGTCATTGATACATGCTTGAGAGATATCCTTGGTACATTGTATATGGTTGTTATGGTTCAATGTTAGAAGCACATATTTGTGATATCGACATATATTTGAGGCATATCTTATGGTATATGGTATGATGCATGCTTGAGGTATATTGTGGTACATTGCGGTACATGGTTTGGATACTTGATGTTGATATGGTCTATATGACTAGATCCGGTTGATATATCAGTGATAGATACAATGACAAGGACAATGATAGGTTATAGGTTGATGATCAGTTACGTATTGATGTGATAGTGATAGGTTATAGGTTGATGATCAGTTATAGGTTGATGGGACAGTGACAGATTGGATGATAGGTTTATTACAAGTTGATTATAAGAGGGAGTGACAATATCGGTGGTAGTGGTAGTTTGGTTTACATTTATATTTCAGTGTGATAGGACAAAGAAAGGAAAGGGGGTCGTAGCATCCTTCTGGTTGTTTCCAAAAAACACAAGGAGTTGGAGCTTCCTTTAGGTTGGAGCATGAGAATTAGGGGGTTGTAGCTTCCTTCTAGTTGGAGCCAAAAAATTCAAGGAGTTGTAGTTTCCTTAAGGTTGGATATTGTAAATAGGGGGTTGTAGCCTCCTTCCAGTGGTAGTTGGATAATTGGGAAGTTGGTGCTTCCAATGAATGCATTCTTTTGATATATAAGAAAAGAATTATGTGGTTTTCTCCCATTTGGGTTTCCATGTAAATTTTGGTGTACTGTGTTTATGTGGATGTCTATTATTATTTTTTGATTTATAATTCTCATGATATATTGATGATATACCACTGATGAAATTAATGATTACATATTGTGGTTAAAAGTGATAGTAAAGTGCTCATACTGATTCACCCCCCCTCTCAATATTCCAATACTAACGACAAAAATTATACCTTTTATTCCTATAGTTGTAAAATTAGTGTCATCATCGAAATATGATCCAAGATCTTGAACTATGGATGTGGTCTTCTTACCTTTCTGATTCTGAGCCCATTTTGGCTTCAATTCTAGATGCAACTTCCAACAACAGTCCTCATCATGCTCTTTCTTCTAACAATGAGAACAAGACAATAACTCATCATCCATATTCATTGTATCAATCCTTTTGAGCTTCTTAGAGTTATTTTTTACAAAATAAGAATAATAACTCCCATTCAAACTAGAAGAGGATAAATATGATAGAGGACTTTCAGGAGGGTCACCACCCTCTCCTTCAAATTTTGTATATTTCCTCAATAAACCACTTTATTCCTTGGCCTTCTTTTGATGCTTGTACATTTATTCCACCATTGATTCTATTTCATAAATGATTGAAATAAATCTTCTTCATAACTAAAGGGATGCTGATCTAGGTGGATATTGGTGGCCACCCATCTATTCCAACTAGCTCCTCTTGATAGTTTTTAGTTCAACACGTTCTTCTGTAATTCTTTGTAATTGTGGGTTCTACATTTATGAGGCTGTATGAATCCCTACACAACTTCCAGGTCGATATTGGTGTCCTCCCACCTAATCCAACTAGCTTATTTTAGATGTTTTCATGTCATTACATCTTTCTGTACTTCCGGGGCTGTTTTGGGGCCCTAAACAATGTTTTTTTTGTCTTTACACAATCAAAATATAGGCAAATTCAAATTTTTATGAAACAATGTGTATTTATCTAAAATACCTTTCCAACGGGATATCATGCACCTAAAACAGAGGTCGTATGAAAAGGTGACGACCCCGAGAAGTTGAGATACCAACTTACCCATTAGGGTCCACATAACTTTTGGCGTGTCATCTCCTAGGGTTAGGTTTTTTGATGTATATGGTTTTTGAAGTCATGAGTAATTTTAAAAAGGCCTCTGGAGCCTCATTTTTATCATTCTTCTCAGACGGATGTGCATAGCAGCCACATCTCTTCTCAAAGATAGCTACCACCATTCAGGCAAGTTGTTTTGAGATTTGTAGTTTTAGAGTTTTAGCCTATTTTATTTATTAAATAGAAGTTATTGTTCACTGGATATATGTTGTTGTTCTGAGTATATTTGTGTTATTGTATTCAATATATTAGTCTTTTCGTTCTGCTCATAAATATGGATCAGTGGTATTGGAGCAGGAATACTCTCCATCAGAACAAGGGCTTGAAGCATGTTACGGGTTCAAACATTTGCAGCAATCACCAACCTCTTTTTGGTACTATCAGAATCCATTTTCTGGGCCATACACTGTAAGCATCACATTTGGTCCACAAGAACTACATGGCTTTGTTTTTACCCTCGGATCTTCTTTCACCATTACAAGGAGAACCATACATGGATTCACTACATCCATACATGGATTCACTACATCTATACATGGATCCACTACATCCATTAGTCTACAACATTTTCAACCAATTTGCAGGGTGTCCATGATGCCCACAGAGGTTCCAAAACCTATACAACAACCCATGATACTATACAAAACCTTGGCATACTTTGTGGCCCTTTACACTCAACCAACTTAAAATAGGTTCTATGATGTCTACACAACATTTCAGAGGCTCTACCATAGCTCATTCAAAATATATCTTCAATATCTCAAATGGGTATTTCATGGAATATCATTTTGCTTCTCGGTTTGAGAGATATCATTGATTGAATCTCAACATGTATTTGACACAAGGAGTTCGCACGTACCACCATATTCAACGAGTTTTTTCTCCCTTCTCAGGAAACTTCAGAAGGAGTTCTATCATCCACATTGATCACAAGCCTCTGCAGTTCAAACAGACATAGGGGAAGTTGCAAAATGACCACCATCAAAAAGTGGTCCACATACTTACAACAGTTCCATATCAACATCAAGTATAAAACATGGAGCATAAATTGTGTCGATGACTGCCTCAGTCACCCTCCCATTGTTTCACTCACCACAATGCTCCATTACTATGGGCATGAGGCATTTGAGTGGCCCCAACTTTATCAGTGTGACCTTGAATTCACCACCACCTATCAGCTCTTGGGTACAAGAGTGAATGCCACTAATTTTCACATCCAAGATGGATTGTTATGCCATCTGGGCCACCTCTTTATTCCCACAAGAGAGTGTGAAAAGTTGATTTGGAAGGCTCACTACACTCGGATGGCAGGACATTTTGGCATGGATAAAACTGTGGTCGTTCTATAGAAACATTTTTAATGGCTAAAACTTCGATAAGACATCAACAATTATATCAGATCTTGCACTGCTTGTCCCATTTCAAAGCCAACCATCAAGAAGCAAGGATTATACAACCCTCTTCCTAATCCCAAGTGGCCTTGGGAATCCATCTCGATGGATTACATGTCTGGAATTTCGTCCACCAAGCATGAAAATGATTGCGTATTTGTGGTGGTTGATCGATTTTCAAAGATGACCATTATCACAGCCTGCAATAAGAGAATCACAACGATAGATACTGCCAAGCACTTCTTCGAATGGGTGTGGGTCCATTTTGAGACACCACATACCATCACCTCAGATCGGGACAACAGGTTCCTTATTACATTTTGGTTGGTCTCTAGTCACTGTTGGACACTAAGCTCACTAAATCCACTACTTTCCACCCCCAAACCGAGGGCTAGACAAAGGCCATCAACCGAATGATTGTGTGTGTCCTACGTATGTACAACTCTAAGCATCCGCATACATGGGATGAGAGTCTTCCCTATGTTTAGCATAGCTACAACATGGCTCTCCATAACTCCACTAGACATAGCCCATTTTAGGTGGGGTTGGGATTCCAACCTTTTGGTCCCATTGATGTTTCACTACCTCTTGCAACCACATAAGAAGAATCTTCCCATGTTCTATCTGAGGCCGATAAAGCCACCCAATTCATTGAGCGGATTCATCACATATTCCAACAGGTCCAACATATTTTGTAGAAAGCCAATGCTAAGTACAAGTACCACCATGATCAACACCGTGTGTTGCACCAATTTCAGGTGGGAGACAAGGTTTGGTTACATTTTCAAAAAGAGTTCCTTTTATGGCCCCATCGGAAACTCCGCCCACTTCTCTATGGGACTTACACTATCACCAAGGCTATGGGTAGCAATGATTTTGAAAGTAACACTCCACCCTTCCTTGGCTTACACTCGGTGTTCAACGTGGACCTCCTTTGACCACATTTTACACCATTATTGGACACCCTAGAGATCACAGAACAACTGACACCAACAAAGCTCAACGCTGACTGCATGGAACATGCATCCACTGATCAGATAGTGGACACAAAATTCAATGTAAATCGACAACAAATGATACATGTTTATCGGGTTGTCAAGGCATGGCAACTTCTACATCAAGGAAAGTGGCTCACCCGGGGCCAAATTCAAAATAATTTTCCTCACCTGATAGGGGCACTCAATGCAATGGATACCATTGCTTCCTAAGGGGGGAGGACTGATCGAGGTGGATATTGGTGGCCACCAACCTATTCCAAATGGCTCCTCTTGATAGTTTTTGGTTCAACATGTTCTTTTGTAATTCTTTGTAATTATGGGTTCTACAGTTCTGGAGCTGCCTGAAGCCCTACACATATTCCGTGTGAATATTGGTGGCCTCCCACCTAATCCAACTAGGTTATTTTTGATGTATTCATGTTAGTACATCTTTCTATACTTCCATGGCTGTTTTTGGGCCCTAAACAATGTTTTTTTTTTGTCTTTCCATAGTTAAACTATTGATGAAGTCAGATTTTCATGGAATAATGTGTAGTTCTCTAAAAGACCTTTATAATAGGTTATTATGTGCCTAAAATGAAGTTCGTATGAAAAATTTACAACCCCGGGAAGTTTAGGTACCAACTTACCCATCGGGGCCCACATAACTTTTGGTGTTTCATCTCCTAGGGTTAGGTTTTTGGATGTCTAGGGTTTTGGAAATCATGAGTAATATTAAAAAGGCCTCTGGATCCTCATTGTAATCTTTCTACTTAGATGAATGCATGTAGAATCCACATCTCTTTTCAAAGATATCTACCACCATTCGAGCAAGTTGTTTTCAGTTCTACAGTTCTACAATTTCAACCTATTTTATTTATTCAATAGAATTTATTGTTCAATGGATATTTGTTGTTGTTCTCAGTATCTTTGTGTTATTGTATTCAGTCTATTATTATTTTCATTCCACTCATAAATCTGTATCAGATGTTCTCTTGGTGACCTTGGTGACGCCATTTCCCTTCTTCAGAATACACATCCAATATCGGGTTTTGTTTCTTCCAGTGATCCTTCACCTCACTTGATTTGGTCCTGGTTAACATCCTCTACTTGGAAATCTTGTCAAACTTTCTCTGATACCAAACTTAACCCGAAAATGTGACTTATTTGCAAGTTATAAAAAATGAATTAAAGTTTGTTCAATACTCACTTAGCACTTAATGAATAATCAAGAATTGTGAATTGAAGAGAAGAATAGAAGAAATAATAAAGAAGAGACAGAGATGAGGTTGATAATAAAGTTCACCCCTCTTGGGCTATGTCTCTAGGTCCACTTTCAATGAGTGACCGCTTTATTAATGATGTTCAAATGCCCAGATTACATCAAAATTATCCTAACCTGCATACAATGTTGTCTCCAACTCGGGTACAAGGATCTGTATCGAAGGAAAAGTCACCTCCATAGATTGACTGTCAAAACTAGGCCTAAAACCGACTTCTCCAATGTATTTTATGCAGGAAATACCTTTGCATTTACAAAAATACCAAGGCAATTATTTACAATATGAACCATATCTCCCTAATCACAAAAAATCCTTTGTTTAAATAACAAAGGTTCGATGTTTTTAATTCCACATCCAATCCAATTTTAATGGAGGATAGAATATATGGTTATAACCATAACCAAACAAAATATTTCTAGATACCATATAATATATTGTCACCCTACCTTTTATGGTTATAGTATATAATAATAAAAAATCAAATTATTTGTTATAACCATATATTATATCAATTCCATGCCAATTCGAGTCATATAGATATATATTATATTGTTAAATGGGTTGGTTGTTATAAAATGATAACATTTTGTTAACCATTGCAACAACCTCCCGTGGCACATTGGAAAGGGTGTTGGTGTCTGCCGAGATTCAGGCAGAGGTCATGGGGTCAAGCCCCATAAAACTCTCTTTTGGTGTATTATTGCAACAATTTACAACTTAATTAATATAATCTAGTGATCCATAACAAGAACCAACAAATGAACCAATGATAACTCATTGGCCTACCACCGACGAGGTCAGAGGTTTGATTCCCTTCGGCACCCAAAATAAGAGTTTCTAGACCCTTTTATTTTGATTGGGAGTGCCACGTGGCACACGCCTATTGGGCCACGTGTCATCTTCTGATTTGGACACTTGGATGCACAATCAACATACAATCATCTACTTAGTCATGGCACAATTACCTTCCACGTCAGTGCATAGTCAACACCATCCCAAATCCATGTCAACAAACAATCAAATGCCATGTCATAAATAATACAGTGCCACATCATCATACATACATTTCAAATCAGCATCCATACAGTACACATCAACATCTGTACATTCCACATGTTCCATTATGGTGATGCCACATGTGACTCCTGGCCAACATGTTTCCTGTTTCACCGAAACTTCAAAACGCGGTAAATTTTGCATATGGTGTTTGTTTGAGCCCTTTCAAGTTGTGTTGGAATGATATCATTGAGCTCTTCAACATGGAGACATTTTCATCAACATTCAAGAATATCAATTTTTCAGTCACAAAATCCACCTAGATCATGAGTGCCATAGTCCAATGGAAGAGGAGGTTTGAGTAGAGATTGTTTTTGGAGTGGTGGTTTTTATTATGATAAAGGAGGATCAGTATGTAGAGGAGTGTTTTTGGTTCCATATTCTTGCATAGGTATTCATATGTAAATTGCAAACTGTTTTATTTTCAATAATTAGTAACCAAAAGGAAAAACACAAGAAACAAAGGGAAAATGTGAGGTTTTTGTTTCAAAGCCATGATGTGGATATGATTGCATAAGAACTAAAATTTTGATTGATATGAGCAAGAATGTTTTTATATTTCCTTAGGGAATGATTCTAGGTAATATTTAGAAACTTGGAGATTTAGGTATTTTGAAAAAAAGAAAATGATCCCCATGCATGAAGATAGGTTTTTATATTTTTTAGTTATTTATTATGTGGAGTGCATCATATATTTGATCATCCCTATTGACGATAAATTTAATATTCATAAATTCTCTTATTTTGGGTTTTAATAAGAGGGTATCATTTCTTTTATTTCCATTATTTCCATGATCCCTAGATAGTGGGCCTATGGCATGTCCATCTCATCAACATGGATGCTAACTATTGAATTTAAAGTAGTAATATCTCTGCAATCTTCAACAAGCTGAGTTTATGCTTCTTGAAAATTTTTAATATTGGTTCCAAGACATGGTTTCTCTGTCTACTATATTATAATGTCAAAATCATTATGTAGCGGAGGATCCAAGTGGTATTAGAATCTGTCTCACAATTATGCCTCAACAATTCTATTGTGCCAACAATAAAAGATTTCTCCATACATATAAAAGTTCAAACCAACACTCTCTTGTGTAAAATTCCAATCAAACAACCCAACACTAAATTAACAAGGGAATATGTAGAGTATCAAGGCCCTACTTGATGTTGAATCAGTGACAAGATCTCCACATGTTTCTATGTAAAGACTTTCCCCAATGTCAAAGCTAGTGTTTTAGTTATTGACAATCAAGATACACTCTTGTTGGTGACAAACAAGAGTTCTTATTGCTAATGAAAAATTACACTTGGGTGGATGAAAGTTAATGATTGTCTCTCATAATCTTTCTGTCACAATTCAAACATGGAAAAACAAAAAAATATTAACATGGAAAGATGATTTGAGGTACTTTCACAATGAATTTGAATATGGTGTAAAAAGATGAAATGTAGGAAAATGAATTAGATTTCCAAATATATATTTTTTATTTATAGAAATTGTGTATGACTATGTGAGTTTTGAGTTTTCCTAAGAACGGTATGTTATTTTTCATGAAAAATATAATGCATATACTTTCATTAGTGCCAGTGTTGACTACCTAAATGATGGAATTTCCATTAAAAATAAATGTACAATTGTGGAGAACAAATTGTTCCCATGCACAACTATTTTTCCATAATTTACAATGTGTGTGTGTGTGTAATTCAAGTCATTTTATCCTTGAAATTACAAGGCCTTCCATTAATGATAGGTACAAGGGTCTTAACATTATCAAACAAATTTGATTTTTTTTTTTTATATTGTAGATCTCAATATGTACTAGTGCAGTGTATCACTTATTTTAAAATTGGTTAAGAATATTTTTTTTTATAGTAAAAATAAAAAAAGGTATTTATTTTAATATTATTATATATGTCAAGACAAAAATATATTAAAAATAGTAAACAATATTAGTTAAAACAAATTATATATTTGGAATCTTCATAGTTGACTCTATATGTATGTAACATACCCAACTACTCATAGGTCGGGCACGCTAACCACAAGTACCTTCTCTGAACTAATTTGAACCCTTCTCAAACTTTAGATATAAAGGATGCATGAAATGTTAAAATGAATTGATCAAGATATGAAGCATACGAAATGAACAACCATAATCAACAAGAATGCATACTCTAAATACATCGAATTAAACAATAAATAAATACACAACGGAATAAATAATACTTACAGGTAAATAATACCATGAAAAAGAGCACTTATCTTTTATAAAAGAAAACCATCGATTGGATGCAGACCAAGGACGTTCCACCCAACCATAGACAATATTGTTCCAAGTCTCAACAACAATGTCACCCCCGAGCCAGGCTATGAATCCATAAGGACGGTTCTAGAGTGTTACTCGGCTTCCGAAACTAGTCAACACTCAAGCTCTCACAGGCTTCCCAATACACACAACAATCCAAGTACCCAACTCTCTTCTAACCAGCTTGCACAACCCAACATAATGGACCCCCACCCTTCTCTACCATGCAGTCCCTCAAACAATCCTTCTCCTTCTAGGGCTCCAGTGCAGTTGGTCCAGAATATCCATCCTGGGACTCTCAGGACTCGCAGTTGTGAGAAAATCTGGACACTGTCCAAATCATCTCAGACATGCATGCCTTAAATAATGTCTGGATTACACCAGCAATATATACCATGGATTCTCTTCAACAATTCATCTTCCTTTCCTAAGAGAAGACAAAGATGAGGAAATATGAGTGGGTGATATAAATGAATGGAGTGATATCTCCACGAAATGTGAGAACAAATAAAAGGTGCATGAATGAAGGCATGAATAGGTAGAGTTACCAACAATAGGTTTGGAATGCGGACATGATTGAGAGAGAGAAAAAACAAACCAAAGAATGAGAGAATCAATGAATGTGAGAACCCCCCCAATAGACCAGGAGTGTGTTTATGTAATTTGTGGGGATCAAGAACCCCATGGTCTTCCCCCAAGAAGCTCACATAACTGATTTCCTCCATTAGACAAAATGGGTGATTTAAAAATATAAAATAAATGCTTAGCCCCTCAAGCCCCCTCTCTTGTGGAATCATAGCCCTCTATAACTCTAGTCCTTGTACGTCTAGCAACCAACAATTTATTTATTATTAATAATGATCAAAACATTACATTTCTTAGGCACACTAGCCTCTTTTAATTGTTTGGGCATTCTGGCTTCTTAGCAATTAACAAATACATTATTTAATATGGGGCTCAAAACCTTGAGTGTTACAATGTATTTATAGTTTCATTGGTAATGAATTTATGTATCCTATAGAAAAACAACATAAAAATAGATATATTGAGAGGTATTCGAAAAAATGGAGGTTTTAATATATTTACATCCAAAACCACTAGTTTTTTTATCCCTAACTTAAATTCAAGGAAACCAACTCAACAAACACATATGCTAGAGTTGTCACTCATGTCTAAATTTGTTTTGAAATGAAAATAACATGCATGAGCTCTAGGAACACATGCATTGTAACATCCCGCTCTGGCGCACTGACAAAACTTATTCTTTGGGGAAACTTGCTCGCAAGTGATCTRGATTTTTATGATGATGAACCACTTAACCTTGATGATGATGCGTCATGATTGATGACATGATGTTTTACTATTGCTATATACAGGTGCTATTGACTCAGTTTCATTGAGTGTGCAGGGTTTCGGACCTTGAGGATACTGAGGCATCGGTGGAACTCCCTTGGACTCCGGATTGAGTCAGGGAGTGGACTATTTGAGTTGTTTCATTTACAGTGATATTGTGTGGTTTTGATGATATGCTATTGATTTCATGATATGTTGTTGACATGAT
>ML783372.1:875181-894109 GCA_009831015.1 Picea engelmannii | reverse complement strand
ATTAAGTAATTAGCCATGGTCAAGTGAGGAAAATAAGGCCCTTGGGTCATTTATGAATCCTTTAGGGATTAAGGGACATAATCAATGCCCTAAACCACATAACATGTTGTCTATAGGGAATCATGAACCTTTGAGTGAGATATTGGTATTGTTATAATATTTTGTGTATCAAAGATGGCTATGAAGGATTTAACCATGGTTGGGGGGTAAATCCAAGGAATTAGGCCTTGAAAAAATATTATTGGGTTAATAGGCCATGATTAAAGCCATGAACTACAACATGATACATTTAAAGGGGATCTTTTGCATACGAGTTGGATGAAGTTTCCATTAGGATTTTTTGTGTAGTAGGGATTTATGTTGGGGCCTTGACCATGATTAGGTTATGAAAATAGGGTCCTTAATCCATAAAGTATGATCAAGGCCTTTAACTACAACATCATCCCTTTAAAGGGGATATTTTTCATATGAATGAGAAAGGGTATCCATTAGGATTTTTTGTGTAGCCGGGATGGGTCTTCGGGCCCTAACCATGATTAGTGGATGAAAATAAGGTCATTAATTCATAAATGAGTGTAACTAGTCTTATGGGACATGGAATATTCTTCAAACAACTAATTTTTTTTTTTTAGAAATTAACTTTGTCCTTGAGCGCGATATTGGTACTTTAGGAGTGTAACACCTTGTTTCCCCCAGTCTGTAAAAATAACTATACTGGCCAAGAACTATGGAAAACTCAAAGATTGTGAATGTTTGAATAAATGGACCTTAGTATAAAAGGTCCGAGGAATGTAAATGATGTATGAATATATGTTGCATGACTGCTGAGAGGGGGATGTGATGAAAAGAGACCACGATGGCTGATGAGAGATGGTGGAAGGGGTTGGGAGTGGCTGCGTTAACTTCCACTAAACCAAACCATACTGGTTTGTACGTGCTCGGGAAAATCAAAGCTCACTCTCAGACCTCGAAATGAATTACCCGCTCGGACGGTAGGTGGGGAGGCTCCTCAAGAGTAACTGAGAGGATGGGGCGAACCGCCCATCCTTAGAAACTCTCAGACCTAACCATTGGACATGGAATTTCATGCCACACGCAACCTCATAGAAGGAAAGAAGTGTGGAAGGGGGGGAGAGGAGAGCATACAGACAGACACACACACGCGACAGGAATTCGCGGAAGGAGAACCAGAGGAACTCCGAGAAATACAGTGAGTCATGAGTAGAGAAGAAGTAGAGTAACCTTCATCCTGGACTTCCAACGAGCGGGAAGTAAGAGACCGAGTCTCAAAGCATCGTGGTCTAGCTTGGGGGTGGCTAGTGGTAAATCCATTGGAAATTACTGAGCCTATAGTTCGATGGAAATGATCACCCCTCTCAGCAGTTCCATCACCTGGTGTTTTCTGATAAGTGTTTAAATATTCTATCTTGCATTGAATATCTTGGAATATATGCTCATGGTTTGAACACTTATGAATGGTTTCTGTGTAGAAATGTCTACATGGTGTTTTGATCGGAAATGGTGGTTGCATGCTTATGTTGGAATGACCACATTCGGTTTATATATATATATGCATATATGTATTTGAACGAAGTTAGCTTTCAAGTCTACTCTCGGGAGATTTGTTTCCCTTATTTACCTTTCATGTTTCCCTGGATAGATTCCCCACAGGGACACCCTTTCGGGATCGTTCCCTTACATTCTAGAGCTGGGGTAAGTTCCCTGAAAGGACTACCACCTTGGTAAAATCCTAAATTTTCTTATTATATATCACAGATGTTAACATCTCAGGGATTTAAGAAGACCTCTCAGTTTGGTCATAAAACCTGGTGAAAATCTACCCAGGAACCCGATGAAGGACTTTAAGGCCTAAGTTTGAAAAACTTGCACGAGAGAGAGTGGGTCTCTTAGAGATCAGTATTTCGGTGTTTTGGCAACTGGGAAACCCAAGGGTCAGTTTTCTTGTATTCGCCAGACGCGAAATCCCGACTTGTGAAACCCCGAAATGAGTATAGCGTGATTAGAATCTGATGTTTCAGTGTTTCGGCATCTGGGACACCTAAAGGAAAGTCCCCTTGTACTCGCCAGTCCCGAAATCCTAATTACCGAAACCCCTAAATGAACTAGCATGGATGAGTTGTGATGTTTCGGCGTTTCGGTACCTGGGACACCTAAGGGTAAGTTCCCTTGTACTCGCCAGTTCCGAAATCCCGAGTAGCGAAACCCCGAAATGGTCCAGTAGGGATTAGAGTCTTGATATTTCGGTGTTTTGGCACCCGAGATACTTAAGGGTAAGTTCTCTTGGAACCGCTAGTTGCGAAATCTCGAAGTATGAAACCTCGAAAAGGTCTAGCATGGATAAGCCTTGGCTTTTCGGTGTTTCGATAACTGGGAAACCCAAGGGCCAGTTCCTTGTATTCGCCAGTTGCGAAATCCCAACTTGTGAAACCCCGAAAATAACTTAGCGTTGTGTATATATATATATATATACACATATATCAACATCTCAGAGTTTTGGCTCCCGGGAAACTCAGATGCGAGACTTCTTGTCATCGCACATCGCGAAATTCCGACTTGCGAAACCCCGAAACAAGCGTAGCATATATACATGAGATTCGAAGCTTCGGCTCCCGGGAAACTCAGTTACGAGACCTCTTGTCATTGCACATCACGAAATCCCTACTTGCAAAACCCCGAAGTGAGTTGAATGGATATATGAGCTTCGAAGTTTTGGCTCCCGAATATCTTAGATGCGAGGCTCCCTCATCCTCGCATATCGCGAAATCCCTGATGTGAGAGACCCAGAAATGGTATAGCGTGGATAGAGTTTGGTATTTCGACGTTTTGGCACACGGGATACCCAAGGGTAAACCCCTTTTCTTCGCATATTGAGAACTCCCGACTCGCGAAACCCCGAAATGAGCCTAGCAGATATATGGGCTTTGGTGTTGCGACACCTAAGAAACCGAAAGGTATGAACCCTCATCTCCATACATCATGATATCCCGGTACACGAAGTCCCGATAGGTGAAATCCCGGATAAGTCTTGGTTTGACTAGGATTTCAGGTGTCGGGGTGTCGAAGGATTCGGTTTCCGTGCATTTCGAACTCCCGGTGTCTGAAGTCTCGAAATGTGAAAAGAACCTCTTGACTTAGCTCAGGATCACAACCGATGGACACATGGAAGTAAATCCTACACTTGGTGTGTGAATTGTACACGACGGATTTTCAACAAAAGAACCTGTGAATTGGTTGGGTGAAGGTCCCGATTGGAAGACCTAGCCTACGCCAGAACCTCGTAAGAATTCGGGAACTCTGTCCCTCGACAATGAAGAAGAAAGAAACAGGAAAAAAATCTTAGCTCCCGTAGTGGGTGTGTTACAAATTGGTATCAGAGCATGGTTACAACACTTGGCCTGCTTGGGCTCATGAACAGGTTGCGCAGAGATTCCATTTGGAGTACTCCTAAAAAGAGTAACCCTCTATATTAACCCCCTTAATCACAAGTTGATGTTAAGAATGAAAAATCCTATTGTGCTTGTGCATGTGAAAAATATGAATTATGTACTAGTTATAAATGAATATAAACATTGACTAACAACCAACATTTTTCTTTTGCACACAAGCGGAAGATCAACCGTGGGAAATTGTAGACGTATAGAATGGTGACTCACCATGAAGTGGGGGAGGGCTCCTACAATAGAGACAAAGATTCTGATGAAAGGAGGGTGGTAGGGACCACTCCATATCTAGCTGAGACTGTGAGGAGCCTCATGGTCAAATTGCAGAGCTGCAAGGATGACAACGAGAGGATGATAAAAGAGCAAGAGAAGAAAACATAAATTAATGCAATTTTACTGCAGAGCTTATCCGACCTACAAAGAAAAATTCTGCATGAACTTGAGGTACAGAAACATGGTCATATCAGTGGCCACATTGAGAGGAGCACCTCGAAAAAGGTCCATCCCAGAGGTAAAGGACCAACGGCGGACGATTCCTCTGGGAAGGAAGCTGGCGGTTCGGAGGGCTCTTCTAGCAGCAGAATTAGTTCTTATTCCCGAAGAAGACAGAAGAAGCGAAAGCTTTCCAAGGGTCATATATTTGAAGAATTCAGGAAGGCCAAACCACCCTCCTTCGACGGTGAAATAAAGAAGGGAGAGGAAGCAGAGGCCTAGCTGCTTGGACTAAAGAAGTCTGGAAGTAGAAGAATAGTTTGGGATTCCAGAAAAAGGGGTTTAAACCCCCAAGATTTAAGGACTATAAAAAGAACTCTAGGATGATCTTCCCATCCCGATGTGTACACCAACAGAACTTTCCCTCCTTGAGTGGAAATAAACTTTCTAGATCTTCCCCAGTAAAGACTGATAAACCAAAGAGAGAACCTTTGAAATGTTGGGGTTGCGGAGAAGAACATCTACTGAGCGACTATCCACACCGACAACAGAATAGTCGAAGAATTTACAACATCCAGGAAGCTACCACCATCAATAACGTGGCCAAGAGTGTACCACAAATTTATGCAGCCTTGGATAATAACCAAGCTGAACACCAAGCTTAAGTGGTGGAAATCGAAGGTATGATCACCAACCATCTAGTGTCTATTCTGATTGACCCTAGTTCAAATTTGAGTTATATAGCCCCTAAGGCTGTTGATAAATGTAAATTACATCCACATAAAAATGCCAAGCCATGGTTGGTACAGTTAGCCACTGGAACCAAAAGAAGAGTAGTGGAGGTCATACCAACCTGCCAATTAATTATGGATGAATTCCCCACCCAAGCAACCCTTAAGATATTACCTCTGGGATCGTATGATCTGTTGATTGGTATGGACTGGCTAGCCACCCACAAAGCCAAACTGGACTGTTACCATAAAACCTTGAAATGTGTAAGCAAATAAGGAAGGAGAATAACCCTTCAAGGGATTCAAAAACCTGTCTCGGTGAGACAAATATCAGCTCTTCAAATGAGAAAGTATTGCAGAAAAGGATGTCCACTATATGAAATACAGGTGTTGAAAACAATTGAAGGTGACAAACCAAGCCTTGAAGACCACCCCACACTGAGAGAATACAGATATGTATTCCTGGAAGAGGTACCAGGTTTACCTCTGAGAAGGGACATCGACTTCTCAATAGAACTTGCACCAGGACTGGTGCCAGTGTCCAGGACACCCTACAGGATGAGCACACCCAAGCTAGTTGAACTTAAATTACAACTGAAAGAAATGATGGATAGAGGCTATAGTCGGCCCAGTGTGTCTCCATGGGGAGCACCAGTCCTGTTTCTGAAAAAGAAAGATGGTACCCTCTGACTGTGTATAGATTATAGACAACTCAATAAGGTAACCATAAAGAACAAGTACCCCTTGCCCAGGATCGATGACCTGTTCAATCAATTTGGGGGTGCATCTATTTTCTCAAAGATTGACTTGAGGTCGGGATACCATCAAGTCCGAATCAAGGGGGAAGACATCCATAAAACTGCCTTCCAGATGAGGTATGGTCACTATGAATTTGTGGTAGTGTAATTTGGGTTAACCAATGCCCCTGCCACTTTCATGTTCTTGATGAAAAATGTACTCAACAAATTCCTAGAGAAATTTGTGTTGGTTTTTATCAATGACATATTAATTTACTCCAAGAATGGAGAAGAGCATGAAGAGCATCTTAGACTTGTGCTGCAAGTGCTAAGAGAACATCAACTCTATGCCAAATTCAACAAATGTGAATTCTTCCAGAAGCAAATACATTACTTAGGTCATGTCCTATCCGAAGAAGGGGTAGCAGTATACCCTAATAAGATCAGGTCTATCACGGAATGGCCTACCCCAAAGGACATTTCGGATATTGGATCCTTTATGGGATTATCAAGATACTATAAGAGATTTATAAAAGGATTCTACAATATTGGTTGTCCAATCACTTCCCTCCAGAAGAAGGGGACACAATTCACATGGACACAAAAATGTGAAGAAATATTTCAAACCCTAAAACATCTACTAACCCATGCACCCATGTTGAATATCATCGATCCCGAAGCCGACTTCCTCGTGTGCACTGATGCCTGTAAGGAAGGGCTCGAAGGATTCCTTATGCAAGGAGGAAGTGTGGTCTTCTATGAATCCTAAAAATTGAATGGGCACGAAGTCAATTATGTGACCCATGATCTAGAGCTAGCTGCCATAGTGCAGGCCTTGAAAATGTGGAGGCATTACCTCTTGGAAAGAAAATTTGTACTTATTATAGACCACTGTGGATTGTGATATCTGTTTGACCAACCAAAGATCAATGCCAGACAAGCTAGGTGGATGGCCCTCCTCAACGAGTTTGATTTTTAAATCAAACATATTAAGGGAAAGGAAAATAGGGTGGCTGATTCCCTTAGCAGAAGCATGAAAACAATTCACCTAGCAGCGGTAAGAACCTGCGAGATGGATGTCAAGGAAAGAGTAAAAAATGCACAAGAGATAGACACATTCTTCTAGACTGTGACCTCATACCTGCAACAAGAACCCATAGGGATAAAGTATGGAGGCTACCAGATGATGGAAGGAGGTCTGCTCACTTACCGAAGTAGTTTGTATATCCCAGATTGTGACGAATTGAAGAGGTTCATACTGGATGAACTACCTAAAATACCCTATTCTGGTCATCCAGGATACCAGAAAATGATCATGGCCACTAGGAAACAATTCTACTGGCTTGGGTTGAAGAAAGACATAGCCAAGTACCTAGACAAATGCATAGAATGCCAACAGGTAAAAGTAGAACATCGACACCCAGCAGGATTATTACAACCTCTACCCATCCCGGAATGGAAATGGGAAACCATCTTCATGGATTTCATCACCGGATTACCAACCTCGACCAAACAAAATGATTCCATCATGGTAGTAGTGATTAAATTGAGAAATTCCACTCATTTTATCCCCGTCAAGTCAACTTGTAAGGAAATAGACATCGCCAACGTATTCATGAAGGAGATATTTAAACTGCATGGTATGCCGAAAGAGATCATGTCTGAAAGAGACACGAAATTTACTTCCAACTTTTGGAAATCACTGATGGCTGGTTTGGAGACCAAGTTACTATTTAGCATAGCCTATCACCCTCAAACCGATGGATAGATGGAAAGAGTGAACCAAATACTAGAAGACATGCTAAGAATGCATGTAATGTATCAACCCAAGAAATGGGAAGACTACCTGCCACTGGTGGAGTTCGCCTACAACAACGGCTTCCAAGAATCCTTAAAGATGAGTCCCTTTGAAGTCCTCTATGGTAGGCTGTGCGATACTCCAGTCAGTTGGAGTAATCCCGTAAACAGAGTTACTATTGGACCCAACATGTTGAAAGAAATGGAACAACAAGTGATTCAAATAAAACAAAATCTAAAGGTTGCTCAGAACCGACAGAAAAGTTACGCCGACCAAAAGAGAAATCCAAGAGAGTTCAAAGAGGGAGACCACGTATATCTCAGAGTTAGGCCTAGGAAGAGTTCCTTGAGGATGGGAGCCTATTCTCAGTTGGAACCTCGGTATTGTGGACCCTTTGAAGTTCTAGATAGAGTGGGACCTGTAGTCTATAGGCTAGCACTTCCTCCCATAGTAAAAGAACATAATGTTTTCCATGTTTCATTATTGAATAAATATGTACATGATTCTAATCATATAATTGTCTGGTCTGTGATCTAGGTGGAACCAGAGGGAGAATTCCTACTAGAACCTTAATGCATACTGGACAGAAAGGAAACCTCGCTCAGGAACCAAACCATTGCACAGGTCAAGGTGCAGTGGAAACATTTTGGCCCACATGAGGCTACCTAGGAAATGGAAGATGCCATGAAGCAGGCATATCCGATTTTGTTTACTTCTGTACTTACACATTCTATTGATAGATAGAACATCGAGGACGATGTTCCTTTAAGGGGGAGGGAATTGTAACACCCTGTTTCCCCCAGTTTGTAAAAATAACTATACTGGCCAAGAACTATGGCAAACTCAAAGATTGTGAATGTTTGAATTAACGAACCTTAGTATAAAAGGTTCGAGGAATGTAAATGATGTATGAATATATGTTGCATGACTGCTGAGAGGGGGATGTGCTAAAAAGAGACCACGATGGATGATGAGATATGGTGGAAGGGGCGAGGAGTGGCTGCGTTAACTTCCACTAAACCAAACCATACTGGTTTGTACATGCTCGGGAAAATCAAAGCTCACTCTCAGACCCCGAAATGAATTACCCACCTGGACGGTAGGTGGGGAGGCTCCTCAAGAGTAAATGAGGGGATGGGGAGAACCGCCCATCCATAGAAGCTCTCAGACCTGACCATCGGACAGGGAATTTTGTGCCACATGCAACCTCGTAGAAGGAAAGAAGTGTGGAAGGGGGGGAGAGGAGAGCATATGGACAGACACACACATGCGACAAGAATTCGTGAAAAGAGAATGAGAGGAACTCCGAGAAATACAGTGAGTCATGAGAAGAGGAGAAGGAGAGTAACCTTCATCCTGGACTTCCAACGAGTGAGAAGTAAGAGACTGAGTCTCAAAGCATCATGGTCTAGCTCGGGGGTGGCTAGTGGTAAATCCATTGGGAAATGCTGAGCCTATGGTTGGGTGGAAACAAACCCCTCTCAGTAGTTGCATCACCCGGTGTTTTCTGATAAGTGTTTATATCTTGTGTCTTGCATTGAATATCTTGGAATATATGCTCATGGTTTGAACACTTATGAATGGTTTATGTGTAGAAATGTTTGCATGGTGTTTTGATCGGAAATGGTGTTTGCATGCTTATGTTGGAATGACCACATTCGATATATATATATACATATATGTATTTTAACAAAGTCATCTTTCAAGTCTGCTCTCAGAAGATTTGTTTCCCTTATTTACCTTTCATGTTTCCCTGGATAGATTCCCCACAAGGACACCCTTTCAGGATCATTCCCTTACATTCCAGAGCCAGGGTAAGTTCCCTGAAAGGACTACCGCCTTGGTAAAATCCTGATTTTGATTATTATCTATCACAGATGTTAACAGCTCAAGGATTTAAGAAGACCTCTCAGTCTGGTCATAAAACCTGGTGAAAATCTACCCAGGAACCCCATGAAGGAGTTTAAGGACTAAGTTTGAAAACCTTGCATGAGAGAGAGTGGGTCTCTTAGAGCTCGGTATTTTGGTGTTTTGGCAACTGGGAAACCCAAGGGTCAGTTTTCTTGTATTCCCTAGACGTGACATCCCGACTTGCGAAACCCTGAAATTAGTATAGCATGATTAGAATCTGATGTTTTGGTGTTTTAGCATCCGGGACACCTAAAGGAAAGTCCCCTTGTACTCGCCAATCCCGAAATCCCGATTAGCGAAACCCCTAAATGAACTAGCATGGATGAGTTGTGATGTTTCGGTTTTTTGATACCTGGGACACCTAAGGTTAAGTTCCCTTGTACTCACCAGTCCTGAAATCCTGAATAGAGAAACCCCGAAATTGTCTAGCGGGGATTAGAGTCTTGATGTTTCGGTGTTTCGGCACCCGGGATACTTAAGGGTAAGTTCTCTTGGAACCGCTTGTCATGAAATCCCAAAGTATGAAACCTCAAAAAGTTCTAGCATGGATAAGCCTTGGTGTTTCGGTAACCGGGAAACCCAAGGGCCAGTTCCTTGTATTCGTCAGTTGCGAAATCCCGACTTGCGAAACCCCGAAAATAACTTAGCGTTGTGTATATGTATATACACACATATATCGGTGTCTCAGAGTTTCGGCTCCTGGGAAACTCAGATGCGAGACTTCTTGTCATCGCACATCGCGAAATCCTGACTTGTGAAACCCCAAAACGAGCGTAGCATATATACATGAGCTTCGGAGATTCGACTCATGGGAAACTCAGTTACGAGACCTCTTGTCATTGCACATCGCGAAATCTCGACTTGTGAAACCCCGAAGTGAGTTGAATGGATATATGAGCTTTGGAGATCTTCAGCTCCCGAATATCCTAGATGCGAGGCCCCCTCATCCTCGCATATCGTGAAATCCCCGATGTGAGAGACCCTGAAATGGTATAGCATGGATAGAGTTTGGTATTTCATCATTTCGGCACCCAGGATACCCAAGGGGAAACCCCTTGTCTTCGCATATCGCGAACTCCCGACTCGCGAAACCCTGAAATGAGCCTAGCAGATATATGGGCTTCATTGTTGCGACACCCGGGAAACCGAAAGGTATGAACCCTCGTCTCCATACATCGCGATATCCCGGTATGCGAAGTCCCAATAGGTGAAATCCCAGATAAGTCTTGGTTTGACTAGGATTTTAGGTGTCGGGGTGTCGAAGGATTCGGCTTCCATGCATTTCGAACTCTCGGGGTTCGAAGTCCTGAAATGAAAAAGGCTCCTCTTGAATTAGCTCGGGATCACAACCGATGGACACGTGGAAGTAAATCCTACACTTGGTGCGTAAATTGTACACGATGGATTTTCAACAAAAGAACCTGTGAATTGGTTGGTTGAAGGTCCCGATTGGAAGACCTAGCCTACGCCAGAACCTCGTAAGAATTTGGGAACTCTGTCCCTCGACAACGAAGAAGAAAGAAAAAGGCAAAAAATCTTAGCTCCCGTAGTGGTTAACAGAGGAAATGGTCTAGACAGTCATTCCTTAGGGTTTATACATTCTCTCTAGGGTGCACTTTGATTAGTGTAGGAGGAATGGCCCAGGGTGGGGAATGGTCCAGGCTCAGCAATCAGGGATAGGCATTCCTCAGGGTTTATACATTCTCTCCAGGGTGCACTTTGATTAGTGTAGGAATAATGGCCTAGGGTGGGGAATGGTCCAGGTTTAGAAATCAAGACAATTATTCTTCCTTGCTTGAGATGAATAGTCCAGACAACTCATCATTGATGTTTTACCTTTTTGAGGGCAGATATTCTTTCAGATCTCATAGATGTGAGTGAAATATTGGCCTAGATGATTCGGTTTATATCATAACATTGTTTCTGTGCAGGTTGATATCAGATGATTGCTATGAAGACTGCATGACAATAGATGTATACTACTGTGGTGGATGTGTTCCACTGTTCGTGACTATACGTTGCTAATCAAGTACTTGTGTGTTACTTGGTGTGGTAGTGTACCACTGGATTGTAGTTATGTACTACTATGGATAGACACARTTGTGTTCTATTTTGTTTTGATTGCCTTGAAGACTATCAACAGTATTGACAATGCTTTTCAATTAGATGGATAATCAAAGGACAAAGATTTCCCAGATGGAAAATGGTTCAGAGCATTTACTCTTCTAGATTAGAAGAATGGCTCTTGTATCACTCTGTGGAGTGAGAATCATGTTTGATTACTCAGATAGAGTATTGTTTCGAGAGATGATGCAACTGATGACATTGATGATGATGATGGTGCTCATGATCTAGTCATGATTTGATGCTACCGGGTGAATGGTATGTTTTTGTGCTCAAGACCATTACCTGTAATACCTCCCTAGCTAGGAGGGAGTGTCAATATTATGGTAGATGCGGGAGGTATTTACCTCCATGTGTAAACATGACGAGGATAGAATACTCCGAGAAACAAGAAGAAACCCTAATGAGTTGGCTAATAACCCTAGAAGACTTGTCGACTCAAGAAGATAATTTATATTAGGTTATTAGCCTCCAAGAGAAGAAGTCGGCCAGAAATAATAATATATACTGAACAGACAGATACCCATAATGAGAAGTTGGCCCAGGAAATTAGCCAGAATTAATATAAATACAGGAGGCCAGTTCTCATTCTGGCAGGCAGTCTCAGAATTGCAGAGCAACACTTCTGCGCACTGCAGTTGCCCAGTTTCTGCGTAGGTTTGGAGGAGAGATGTCATTGCAGCTGTTGCAGCTAGAAATTATGCCTGGACTATCTCTTGGCTAGGGTTTGGACTATCTGATCAGCTCTTATTGGTGCGCTATCCTTGGGGAAAGGTGCGCTACCCTTTGTTTGTCTATCTAGCCTAGGGTTTGCTTCCAGAGTGATTCTCTGTCAAGGTTAAGGTGCTAGAAGGGTGGCTTTGGCCTATGGTTGGGTGACAAGGGTATTGTCAATGGTAAAATGAGCACATCCACTTATATTCTAATAACAGTCACCTGCAACTGGTTCAAGAAAATCATTGCTATATTTAGTTGTTTAACTACCAGGGCAATATTGCCATGTTACCAGAAAACCTCTTCCGTTGGATACTGGAAAACTGGATTATTTGTTCACTAATTTGCAATCAACAACTCTCATGAAAGATGTAGTAGTCATTCACCTAGCCAATGAATTTGAATGGTAATTTAATGGATAGGATTGGAGCACTTCCTATTGCTTCAGATATTAGGAGGGAGTATATATTAGTATGTATCCTCTGCAAACCTTTAAGACCAAACATAAACTTATGGAATCACCATGGAAATTTCATATGTATGGAAAACATATGCACTAAATGAACTAGAGACAAACAGGCTCACAGGACTTCTATATAGCTAGAAAATTTGAGCAAGGAAGATGGAGCTGACAAAGGTGAAGGTTCTCATCAGGCTTGTCAGCCACAAGACCTTTGCAAAGAATTTTGAACCAGAATTATTTTGGGCAAGAATCCCTAGAAACTAACAGAGGTAGTGGATGTAAAGAAACCATTTGACTCTGAATGTAAATATGAAATCAATCTTCACGTATGAATCAAGCCTGGAACAATAGCTCAGAGGCAACAAATATAGGAGTTGTAATCATAGAAATTCATCCCCACCTCAAACAATAACAAGAAAAGGGTTTTCAAGTAGAAGACAATGATGATGATGGATGAGAATAAGGGTTAATCACCTAAGGCCATTGTTTAGAAAAAATGTCCCTAATGCTTGAGACCAAGAAATAAAGAAATTATGTTAATGTCCACAATATACCAGCAGCACCAAGAAAAGATACACAAAATTAAGTAAGAATTACATCTTATAGTTTCGTGTTTTTCATCGATTTGGTCACATGTAATTAAGATTTCCCAAAATGCAACCCTGATTATTACTCGAATACTAGTTCTTTGCTAAATACAATTTCAATTCCCAATGATCATATTTCCCCCTTCCCACCTATAAATAGGAATACAGAAAACTGGAATTTCTATGGACCACTCCCCCTCCAAATTCTTCCTTACTACCATCTTAATATGTCATTGCAATATTTTCCACGAAACAGACAGTGGGACATTTTTCTGCCTACATAAATCCAATAAGGTTATTACCCTCCTATGCAGAAATGCCTTCATATACCTCTTTGTTCTGGATTTCACATTTTAAAAAAGGGATGCCTGCTTCATAAAATAAAGTTTAAGAACTTTGTTATCAAAGGTTGACATATCCGCAAACTATGCTAACTGGATGCATAGAATGAAAACGTCTTATATGTTATTTCCATCTTCACCTCTAGATCAGAGATAGGTTCTAAAATTTATTTTGGGACTCTAAAGTGGACTGACAGTCACTACGATCTCTTCTTAAACATAAAACACCATGTCCATGACACAATGAAAATAATGGTAATTCTCTTTGTCATGTGAGACACAATGAAACATGTCACAAGACTTTCAAAGTTGCATATATCATGTCACAAGATTTTGGAAGTTGCATCATTAAGAGAAGATGGAATTTTCATTAAGTGTATAACAAAATTACATTCACAGATATATACAAGCCATAGAAATATCCTTGTGTATATTATCAGCTATATAATGTACATATAACTGTCTTATAAAATTATTACATGACATCATGAATTTATTTTAGTCTTCTTTTTTCTTTCCAGTTCTTAAGCAAATCATCAATGTCCATGTCTTTTTTTATTGGGTTCTCTTCAGCAGATGATTTTGTTTCAGTACTTTCATGCCTAGTACGTCTGGTCTCGTACCCACGACGTGGATGCTGCTGTGAGGGGTCATCACCTAAAAAAATAAAAAATGTTAAATTTATATGGCCAATTTTTAAATATCATTGAAGTAGTTCATTAATATTAAAAAAAAACTCTGCAATGTAATTATTTACCTGGTCCTCTAGTTGGCATCATTGGAATGTCTGCCGGTCTATTCACCTGATCTTCAGGTCGAGGATGATAATCTATGGCATTCTCTTCCATTGAAACTTAAAAATTTATAAGTACAAAATTATTAAGTATATGATTAAAATATATACATTTTACCGTCGTGGGCCTCATTCATAGGAACATCTTAGGCCTCCACCTCATTGGGATGGGGCTGCTGGGGAGCACCATGATCTTCTGGATGCATTTCACTATCAACGCTCTATTGTTCAGTACTAATGGTAGGGTTGATAGTGCTACTCCCCTGATTAAAACAAAGTAAGACATTAAATTATGGACGATATCAAATATTTACCTATTTTATAAGTAACGAAAGGTTAATGTGGACTGATTTTTATTTACCTTATCCAACAAATTGGATCTTGGGGTCTACCCCATGCTTTTCCTAAGATCAACCATGAATTTATAACCGTACTTGTAACCAAGTTGGAGGTCTTCATCCGTGGTTTCAGTTTCGAATTCGTCACCCTGCATTGCATAAGGGTATGGTTTTTTAATGTTTTTGGCTGCAATTACCTTAAAGTTGTAAGGTGATACAAATAATATTCTTAATATGTTTGGGTACTTACGATTCTTGACTGTAACCTCAAGTAGCCTCCCTATCTTATCTTGTGTTGGCCATGTTTGGCAATCCTTTCTTTGGTTGCCTTCGAAGTGTCAGACAACTTATCATCAAAATTTTCAAGTATGTTATATATAACCACACTTTTATTTAGATCTAAAGAAAAATAAAGCTAGTATTGAATTCAAAAAATTGTAATTTACCTTGGTGTACCAGTTATTTGTTCTCCTAATTTTCTCAAAATCTTCTCTTTTGCATCATCAATGATCTCCTTCCACTCTCTCTCTAGAATTGAGGGGGGACGCTCATACCTAAGATTTCTTGCCAAGCTTTGTCTATAAACATCTCGGGTATATTTTAAATATTCATCCGTTGCAGATGTGACCGCTTTTGTATTTAACTTGTCTACACCAAAGAGGCCTTCAAGATAATCCATAAGTTCCTTTTTTAGGTTGGAATTCTAGAAATTCCACCTCATGCGTAAGGTTGCCCAAAAAATAGACAAGGCCTTTCTCTCTATGTGCCTATTGTTAGCACTTGGTAAATTTCCTAGAGGTTGACGAAAGAAGAAATCTACAAAGGTAACTTTATCCAACCACTTTTGAAGCTGATATCTAACCCTTCCAACTTCAGAGAGGGATCTCTCTATATGATTTAGCTATGTTTCCAATTTTAAATATTAGGCTAGGTAAAGAAATAGGTCGATTTTGTTGTTAAATCATTTTTTGAATTGGTTGAGACAGTCTACACATCCATTGGACTATGGGGTCTGCGTTTTAATAAAATATGAGATCAGAACTAGAATCGTAAAGGGAAACTTTCACAGGGCGAGATAATATAATCACTGGATCTTTTAATAGCATAAATGATGGACAACAGAAAAGATGAGAAAGATAATTTCAACGAAGAAGCAATTAAGAATTTCTTTATTGAAAACACCAGAAGATAAACACTTAAATCTTTCGAGTCAGAAACAGGGTATACGAGATAAATCTTGCAACATTCGTTACTCTTAAAGATTAGATTCAGAAAACCAATATGATAACAAAGAGAGAATAACATTCAACTTAGAAGGAAAACATCACCAGTGAATACACACAAGAATCCTGTAAAAGTGCCTCATTTTATTAACGGAAGATCTCTTCAACAATATTATAGTCTGATAGCGTCAGGGTGTGAAGATCAACAACCCTCAATACTTCGAAATGTGAAGTATTTATAACTCAAATTACAAATGTTCCTGTCATAAATGACCAGGACGTGCTAAATCTATTTTTAGCCTAACAAACTTAACAAATCTCAAAAATCTAGGAACTGCTCGATGATGTGGTGTAACTGCATGTTGATTTCTGGGTAGGCCGTTGGCGAGGTTTCTGCACAACCTCTTCTGACTGGACAAATGACTAGACTGGGACAGCTCATCCGCTAATCGATCAGATCACAGAGTTCCTCCCATCTAAGATGACTGGGCACATTGACTTTGAGCAGCCTTCGATACACTTCGTCCATGTCTATGTACTTGGAAAATGTAGGCTTGGTGAGGAAAATGTATCGAATCTCGTGTTGGATGCTAATGTCCCACTGAAGGGCATCCATAAATGCTTTTCCGGTGATTCTCCCTTGAATCCCTGCAAACTTTGAGTTGTCCTTAGACACCTCAGCCAATCTCTTCTTGTAATCTGGGAGTGTCATCAATTTATCATTAATTACCTTCAGACCAGGTAAACCTTTCTTCTGGAGAGCCTCAATCTTACTAAAGAATCTTTGTACCCCTAGGTCCATGGCCTGAACCTTTTCTTCCAACTGAAGCATTAATCCTCTCTTAGTCAGAAACCTTTTGACCTCAAGAATGGTCTCTTTTATGTCTTCAATCTTCAACTCTTCTAGCTCTTCCCTGGTCTTAGAATTGAGGAACTTGATGATCTCATTTGCCTGTGTTGGCATGTCTCCCAATTCTACTCTGATCTTCTCAATGGCCTATTTTCTCCTTTGGACCAATTCATTCTTCTCAAACATGATCTGGATCATGGGCCATATCTCATTCATGGACTTAGTGATGTTTGTCCATACACTCTCTTTAACCTCAGCTAAAGTCTTTCCTGCCACTGTTTTCTTCTGGAGCTGCTGAAGTTCCTGTTTGAGCTATTTTGTTACCTGATTTTCCTTGGAGAGGCTGGTCTGGAAGGAAGACTTGAGTTCCTGAAGGTTCTCAATCTCCTTTTTCAACCTGCTGATCTCTGTTTCCTGCAGGTTCATCTTTTCCATGGACTCAACCAGTTCGGCTGTCTTCTCCTGGGATGTCAATGGAGTCGCTGATGGGACTGTTGTCAGTGATGCCGTGCTCACTCCTGAAATGGGAATAGCACTCAATGGAATGACTTCCATTGGCTTCATTTTCTCTTTCTCTTTTAGCAGCTTCTCCATCTTAGCTTCCATCTCTTTTAGCTGTGCGTTCTGCTCCATGAGCAACTTGAGCATTTCATCCTTCTCGCCTTCTTTTTCTGCTATCTCCTTCGCTTGCGAATCCTTCATGGGCGGGAGCTTCAGTTGCTTCCTCAAGGATGCTATGTCAGCATTTTTCTTCTTTATCATTTCCTCGGATGCCTTCACATTTGAAGGGTCATAGCTGATCTTGAGGACCAACTCCTCCAAGGTCTTGATCCTAATGTCCTTTGCAAAGGACAATATCTTCTCCAGCTTGAGTTGTGTTTGAACATTGTTCAGGGACACGTGCAATTTGGCCGCAGACGTGGAAGTATGCGCCAGCGTATAGAACACCATTTCCCCTATCTACTTTTGCAGATCCATATGATCGGCTGGGTGCACGACCTTCGTCTGGAATTTGAAGGTGGCCCTCTTGTAGTCAGTGATCACCTTGGGGTCTGGAACCTGTGCCTGGAGGAATGCCATATGCATTCTACCCTTCTCGGTGTCGAATGCTGACAATAGCCTATGTTGCGTAGTCGATGTCTGCTTCCATAATTGGGTGCAAGTACTGTTGGTCAGGGTCTGGTTCCTTTTCTTTATCAACTCATACTTTTAAAAAATGCTCATCTTGGGCCCAGTCTTGCCTAGATGAGTGCTCAAAGGAGAGTCTGTGGTTTTCTTCAGAAATGCTGGGGTAATGTCCTTATAGAGGCTCGAACCGAAGGGTGGAATAATGGACTTGGTCACTGTGGTAGGCGAGGATTCTTTTTCTCCGGCCGAGCCAGGAACTGAAGTTGTCTTGGGCCTCTTAGTGTGCAGCTGGAACTCTTCAGATGATACCTCCATGACAGGCAGAGATAAATCTTGTCGAGGCCTTTTTTCCTTCGGGACTTGTGGCATTGTTGTTTGAGATACCGTGGCTGGGGGAGCCTTCTCTTCTACTTCAATCAATGTGTTAGGCTCCCAGGCTGTTTGATTGGCGAACTTCTCAATTTCAGGCTTGGACACATGAACATACGGGATGTTCTTGTTCTTCACCCTCATCTCTGAGATGATCCCACATTGGATCATAATGCCATGGGAAGCTTATGAAGAACTTAATTTCTTTAAAAATTCTGTCTGCTTCTTCCCCGACGCCACGACTGTTGCAGATGAAGGAGCCAATCTACCCCTTAATTCTAGGTTGTTGCTTTTTCTTCAATGATACAAAATGAATATCATCTGAATTTATAATCTGCCTTATATATTCTAGAGAAAAGATTCTAACAGGCAAATACTTGGGAAGCTTATACGGTGCCAATTCGCACCCGTATACTCTGATCTTGGTATGATTTTGATACAGGTACCAATCCTCGGTCTTTGTGTTGTTCGAGAGATGCAAGATTCTCTGGACTTCGTCATTTATTCAAGGCTCGGGCCTGCTGCTCAGCATACTTACCACAGGGTGGTAGAACTGATCGATGAACGCCTTGAAACTGTACTCTGTGGAGTTGTGCTTGAGAAAGGAAGTCCATGCTGTAACTGCCTGAGGTTTACCATCTTCATCCATCTTCTGCATGGAAAAACTAAATTTATCCACCTGGAAGAAGACGAACAAGTAGGCTAGTATTGATGAATATCTGAACATGCCTTCCGGGCCAAAATTCATGAACTGTTAGTCCCCGAGGTGTAGGAAAGTCGGTGATAGAGTGTGTTGTTAAGCCACTCCGTGATGTTAAAGTCACCGGTTCGAAACCTGCGGGGACAAAAAATCCAACCATGTTAAGGGTTGGTGTGGCTCAGGCCAGGTGCGATCCCTGGGTGATTTTGACGGCTTAGATGCCCCTGA
>ML783372.1:848843-875131 GCA_009831015.1 Picea engelmannii | reverse complement strand
CATAAAACACCATGTCCATGACACAATGAAAATAATGGTAATTCTCTTTGTCATGTGAGACACAATGAAACATGTCACAAGACTTTCAAAGTTGCATATATCATGTCACAAGATTTTGGAAGTTGCATCATTAAGAGAAGATGGAATTTTCATTAAGTGTATAACAAAATTACATTCACAGATATATACAAGCCATAGAAATATCCTTGTGTATATTATCAGCTATATAATGTACATATAACTGTCTTATAAAATTATTACATGACATCATGAATTTATTTTAGTCTTCTTTTTTCTTTCCAGTTCTTAAGCAAATCATCAATGTCCATGTCTTTTTTTATTGGGTTCTCTTCAGCAGATGATTTTGTTTCAGTACTTTCATGCCTAGTACGTCTGGTCTCGTACCCACGACGTGGATGCTGCTGTGAGGGGTCATCACCTAAAAAAATAAAAAATGTTAAATTTATATGGCCAATTTTTAAATATCATTGAAGTAGTTCATTAATATTAAAAAAAAACTCTGCAATGTAATTATTTACCTGGTCCTCTAGTTGGCATCATTGGAATGTCTGCCGGTCTATTCACCTGATCTTCAGGTCGAGGATGATAATCTATGGCATTCTCTTCCATTGAAACTTAAAAATTTATAAGTACAAAATTATTAAGTATATGATTAAAATATATACATTTTACCGTCGTGGGCCTCATTCATAGGAACATCTTAGGCCTCCACCTCATTGGGATGGGGCTGCTGGGGAGCACCATGATCTTCTGGATGCATTTCACTATCAACGCTCTATTGTTCAGTACTAATGGTAGGGTTGATAGTGCTACTCCCCTGATTAAAACAAAGTAAGACATTAAATTATGGACGATATCAAATATTTACCTATTTTATAAGTAACGAAAGGTTAATGTGGACTGATTTTTATTTACCTTATCCAACAAATTGGATCTTGGGGTCTACCCCATGCTTTTCCTAAGATCAACCATGAATTTATAACCGTACTTGTAACCAAGTTGGAGGTCTTCATCCGTGGTTTCAGTTTCGAATTCGTCACCCTGCATTGCATAAGGGTATGGTTTTTTAATGTTTTTGGCTGCAATTACCTTAAAGTTGTAAGGTGATACAAATAATATTCTTAATATGTTTGGGTACTTACGATTCTTGACTGTAACCTCAAGTAGCCTCCCTATCTTATCTTGTGTTGGCCATGTTTGGCAATCCTTTCTTTGGTTGCCTTCGAAGTGTCAGACAACTTATCATCAAAATTTTCAAGTATGTTATATATAACCACACTTTTATTTAGATCTAAAGAAAAATAAAGCTAGTATTGAATTCAAAAAATTGTAATTTACCTTGGTGTACCAGTTATTTGTTCTCCTAATTTTCTCAAAATCTTCTCTTTTGCATCATCAATGATCTCCTTCCACTCTCTCTCTAGAATTGAGGGGGGACGCTCATACCTAAGATTTCTTGCCAAGCTTTGTCTATAAACATCTCGGGTATATTTTAAATATTCACCCGTTGCAGATGTGACCGCTTTTGTATTTAACTTGTCTACACCAAAGAGGCCTTCAAGATAATCCATAAGTTCCTTTTTTAGGTTGGAATTCTAGAAATTCCACCTCATGCGTAAGGTTGCCCAAAAAATAGACAAGGCCTTTCTCTCTATGTGCCTATTGTTAGCACTTGGTAAATTTCCTAGAGGTTGACGAAAGAAGAAATCTACAAAGGTAACTTTATCCAACCACTTTTGAAGCTGATATCTAACCCTTCCAACTTCAGAGAGGGATCTCTCTATATGATTTAGCTATGTTTCCAATTTTAAATATTAGGCTAGGTAAAGAAATAGGTCGATTTTGTTGTTAAATCATTTTTTGAATTGGTTGAGACAGTCTACACATCCATTGGACTATGGGGTCTGCGTTTTAATAAAATATGAGATCAGAACTAGAATCGTAAAGGGAAACTTTCACAGGGCGAGATAATATAATCACTGGATCTTTTAATAGCATAAATGATGGACAACAGAAAAGATGAGAAAGATAATTTCAACGAAGAAGCAATTAAGAATTTCTTTATTGAAAACACCAGAAGATAAACACTTAAATCTTTCGAGTCAGAAACAGGGTATACGAGATAAATCTTGCAACATTCGTTACTCTTAAAGATTAGATTCAGAAAACCAATATGATAACAAAGAGAGAATAACATTCAACTTAGAAGGAAAACATCACCAGTGAATACACACAAGAATCCTGTAAAAGTGCCTCATTTTATTAACGGAAGATCTCTTCAACAATATTATAGTCTGATAGCGTCAGGGTGTGAAGATCAACAACCCTCAATACTTCGAAATGTGAAGTATTTATAACTCAAATTACAAATGTTCCTGTCATAAATGACCAGGACGTGCTAAATCTATTTTTAGCCTAACAAACTTAACAAATCTCAAAAATCTAGGAACTGCTCGATGATGTGGTGTAACTGCATGTTGATTTCTGGGTAGGCCGTTGGCGAGGTTTCTGCACAACCTCTTCTGACTGGACAAATGACTAGACTGGGACAGCTCATCCGCTAATCGATCAGATCACAGAGTTCCTCCCATCTAAGATGACTGGGCACATTGACTTTGAGCAGCCTTCGATACACTTCGTCCATGTCTATGTACTTGGAAAATGTAGGCTTGGTGAGGAAAATGTATCGAATCTCGTGTTGGATGCTAATGTCCCACTGAAGGGCATCCATAAATGCTTTTCCGGTGATTCTCCCTTGAATCCCTGCAAACTTTGAGTTGTCCTTAGACACCTCAGCCAATCTCTTCTTGTAATCTGGGAGTGTCATCAATTTATCATTAATTACCTTCAGACCAGGTAAACCTTTCTTCTGGAGAGCCTCAATCTTACTAAAGAATCTTTGTACCCCTAGGTCCATGGCCTGAACCTTTTCTTCCAACTGAAGCATTAATCCTCTCTTAGTCAGAAACCTTTTGACCTCAAGAATGGTCTCTTTTATGTCTTCAATCTTCAACTCTTCTAGCTCTTCCCTGGTCTTAGAATTGAGGAACTTGATGATCTCATTTGCCTGTGTTGGCATGTCTCCCAATTCTACTCTGATCTTCTCAATGGCCTATTTTCTCCTTTGGACCAATTCATTCTTCTCAAACATGATCTGGATCATGGGCCATATCTCATTCATGGACTTAGTGATGTTTGTCCATACACTCTCTTTAACCTCAGCTAAAGTCTTTCCTGCCACTGTTTTCTTCTGGAGCTGCTGAAGTTCCTGTTTGAGCTATTTTGTTACCTGATTTTCCTTGGAGAGGCTGGTCTGGAAGGAAGACTTGAGTTCCTGAAGGTTCTCAATCTCCTTTTTCAACCTGCTGATCTCTGTTTCCTGCAGGTTCATCTTTTCCATGGACTCAACCAGTTCGGCTGTCTTCTCCTGGGATGTCAATGGAGTCGCTGATGGGACTGTTGTCAGTGATGCCGTGCTCACTCCTGAAATGGGAATAGCACTCAATGGAATGACTTCCATTGGCTTCATTTTCTCTTTCTCTTTTAGCAGCTTCTCCATCTTAGCTTCCATCTCTTTTAGCTGTGCGTTCTGCTCCATGAGCAACTTGAGCATTTCATCCTTCTCGCCTTCTTTTTCTGCTATCTCCTTCGCTTGCGAATCCTTCATGGGCGGGAGCTTCAGTTGCTTCCTCAAGGATGCTATGTCAGCATTTTTCTTCTTTATCATTTCCTCGGATGCCTTCACATTTGAAGGGTCATAGCTGATCTTGAGGACCAACTCCTCCAAGGTCTTGATCCTAATGTCCTTTGCAAAGGACAATATCTTCTCCAGCTTGAGTTGTGTTTGAACATTGTTCAGGGACACGTGCAATTTGGCCGCAGACGTGGAAGTATGCGCCAGCGTATAGAACACCATTTCCCCTATCTACTTTTGCAGATCCATATGATCGGCTGGGTGCACGACCTTCGTCTGGAATTTGAAGGTGGCCCTCTTGTAGTCAGTGATCACCTTGGGGTCTGGAACCTGTGCCTGGAGGAATGCCATATGCATTCTACCCTTCTCGGTGTCGAATGCTGACAATAGCCTATGTTGCGTAGTCGATGTCTGCTTCCATAATTGGGTGCAAGTACTGTTGGTCAGGGTCTGGTTCCTTTTCTTTATCAACTCATACTTTTAAAAAATGCTCATCTTGGGCCCAGTCTTGCCTAGATGAGTGCTCAAAGGAGAGTCTGTGGTTTTCTTCAGAAATGCTGGGGTAATGTCCTTATAGAGGCTCGAACCGAAGGGTGGAATAATGGACTTGGTCACTGTGGTAGGCGAGGATTCTTTTTCTCCGGCCGAGCCAGGAACTGAAGTTGTCTTGGGCCTCTTAGTGTGCAGCTGGAACTCTTCAGATGATACCTCCATGACAGGCAGAGATAAATCTTGTCGAGGCCTTTTTTCCTTCGGGACTTGTGGCATTGTTGTTTGAGATACCGTGGCTGGGGGAGCCTTCTCTTCTACTTCAATCAATGTGTTAGGCTCCCAGGCTGTTTGATTGGCGAACTTCTCAATTTCAGGCTTGGACACATGAACATACGGGATGTTCTTGTTCTTCACCCTCATCTCTGAGATGATCCCACATTGGATCATAATGCCATGGGAAGCTTATGAAGAACTTAATTTCTTTAAAAATTCTGTCTGCTTCTTCCCCGACGCCACGACTGTTGCAGATGAAGGAGCCAATCTACCCCTTAATTCTAGGTTGTTGCTTTTTCTTCAATGATACAAAATGAATATCATCTGAATTTATAATCTGCCTTATATATTCTAGAGAAAAGATTCTAACAGGCAAATACTTGGGAAGCTTATACGGTGCCAATTCGCACCCGTATACTCTGATCTTGGTATGATTTTGATACAGGTACCAATCCTCGGTCTTTGTGTTGTTCGAGAGATGCAAGATTCTCTGGACTTCGTCATTTATTCAAGGCTCGGGCCTGCTGCTCAGCATACTTACCACAGGGTGGTAGAACTGATCGATGAACGCCTTGAAACTGTACTCTGTGGAGTTGTGCTTGAGAAAGGAAGTCCATGCTGTAACTGCCTGAGGTTTACCATCTTCATCCATCTTCTGCATGGAAAAACTAAATTTATCCACCTGGAAGAAGACGAACAAGTAGGCTAGTATTGATGAATATCTGAACATGCCTTCCGGGCCAAAATTCATGAACTGTTAGTCCCCGAGGTGTAGGAAAGTCGGTGATAGAGTGTGTTGTTAAGCCACTCCGTGATGTTAAAGTCACCGGTTCGAAACCTGCGGGGACAAAAAATCCAACCATGTTAAGGGTTGGTGTGGCTCAGGCCAGGTGCGATCCCTGGGTGATTTTGACGGCTTAGATGCCCCTGAGTCGCGGTTTCTCAAGCCACAGGTTAATCACGTAGCCAACAGGTTCCGCACAAATTAACAAAAAAATAAATAAAAAAATCACGAACTATTCGTGAATATTGTCTGCCAAGAATGTGCTGAAATCAAACTGGGTGGTGGGCTTTTCATCAATGGAGAAAATGGGTAGAAAACCCAAAATGGGCTCATCTACCCACTGATCAGAATAGTATCCCAACAGAGCGCAAAGGGATGAGATGACTTGGTTTCCCTTAGTCGAGAACATGGAAGACGGATAAGGGGGATTTGTGGAGGGGAATTGAGCAGATGTTGGAAGGAAAAGCTCGAATATTTGAGCTCTTTGTGGAAAAGTCATTTTCTAGTACAACTCTGTAAGGATTTCCAGGTTGAAAAGAGACGCAGAGTTGGCTCGGGGGATTTGCATCATCTGGTCTATGGCTTTGAGCTCAATGAGGAACAGGATGTCTCCGGACAAGGAGACGATGGCTCTTTGCTCGGGGATATAATGAGCTTGACACTTGAGAGCAAACTCGGGAAAATGATGGATCTGAGGGAAGAGGTATAGGGGTAAATTGGACTCCCAGAGTCCAATTTCATCGCTCTGGTCCAGGAAAAGTTCCCTGAGCCACGACTGGAGGTCTGAGAAATCAAAATCACATTTGGTATCTATGATTAACTAGTCTTTATCGACCAGTGGGATCCTGTCCAGGTCAACAGGAGGCGGGAGAAACAAATTCTCCTCTCCTTGTGCTTGTTTTGATTTTGGCGCCATCTCTGCAACAGTACCTGCAATAAAACACGACGTTAGTGGGGTTGACTGACTATGGGTGAGGGCAACGGAATGTAACGGAGGAGTAAGCGGTGAATTTCTTAGGTGCGATGGGTGAATAGAAAAAATAAGAGAAATAATGGTGGTTTTATTTAAACCGGGGTTGATCGGGCATAGGAGACAGGTCAACTGGATAACGGATAGGTTATCTAGTAATAAATGGCCAACAGACCACTTGGGGGTGAGATGGCGGGTGATTGTGACTGAGGGATACGGATGGGTGACATGGAGGCTACCAATTGGAGGTTAAAGTCATAGTAAGGGGCTTGCCACGAGCGAAAGGGGGGTAGGGACTGACAATAGTTATGGGAAGTGACCAACTCAGGAAAAGTGGAAGGTGACGTCCAGTGGTGACGAAGGTAAGTCAGATAGCAAGCGGTGATGGGACTCGGGGCCATTAAAATGATGCCACGTACAAAGGGGACCTGCCAGAGGAATAATACCATTATGGACCCCCCCCCTTGGTTAAAAGCAGATCATCCATGGGGGTCCGAAATCCATTTTGGGTTGTTGATCTGCGCGCCAATTTCCTGGCTGCAGATCTTTGTGTGCCTTTTACCGCTCATTCCAGATCCCCCCCCTCCATTAAAGGAAGAACGGACGGGGGGGGGTCCGGAATCCAATATTGACCGTTGATTTGAGTGCTCGATCTTGAGCTGTCCAGATGAGTTCGAGCCTTATCACCGATTCCGGACCCCCCCCCAGTTAAAAGCAGAACGGTCAGGGGGGGGTCCGGAATGCTCTGTACATCATAGATCTGGGCGCCGCGATTAGGACCGTCGATATCTGCAGGGAGCATAAATGGGGAGCGAAAAACACATGCATTGTGAAAAACTTAGGATAAATGCATTTTATGGGTTTTTCCCCAAACTTTTCAAGTAGACACCAACATGGGGCTTCAACCAAACGATCTTCTAAGCATATGAAACATGGTGATACATTTACATCAAGATGGTTTTATTGAAATGAAACAATAAAGCAACTAGCCTATATACTAACCTATCTTCCTATGATAGTCAACCCAGATTAGACTGTTGGGTTAAGAAATTACTCTATCCTGGGGCTATCTGACCAGGGTTAGATAGTCTGGCCATATTTATTCACTAATCTAACCTAGACACTTTGGCTAAGTTTAAACTGTTTAGCCAAATTTATTCACTACCCTATCAACATCAATTTAAAAAGAACTTGGCCATGCTTGAAAGGTATGGACCGAGTTACCATTATTGCATGGGGGTTTTATTGCAATCCTTTTATGCCCTCTTTTTCTTTTTTCTTTTCTTTCTTTTTTTCTTTTCTTTCTTTTTTCTTTTCTTTCTTTTTCTTTTTCAAATTATTTGTAGAATGAAAAATCATCTGTCAACAAAAATACTAGAGATAGATAATATCCCAGTCACCAGTTGATCCTATAACTTATAGGGTGATAACAGCGACTCCCCCTGGGGATGGCACTTGCCCTGTGAAGTTACAAGAATCCTGGTTCTTGTCATTATGAAAACTTCTGCCTAGTAGCCTTAGCTGATTGATTAATTTTATTCTCAGAAATTGGAAGAACAGTGGTCAGCGGCTTAGGGCCTTCTCTTCGGGCTTCAACCAACTGACTGATGTTCTTCACTCAGAAAATGCAGGAAAAAAATAAAAATAAAAAATGGTATGTACAATGGTGGGTGAAAACTCAAATCTCTACTGAGGTGGAACATAATGTTTCAACATTCTACCATTTACAGGTCCTCCTGGCAGATCTGTTCCATCAACGTTGTTTAGCAGGAAAGCATTGTTTCCCCTGAAATCTTGGATCATGTATGGTCCTCTCCACAGACTTTCAAATTTTCCATGCTTTCCTTTGTCTTCATTTCTAATGTCCCATCTCGACAACAAATCTCCTAGCTCAAAATCATCTTCCTTGGTCCTTTTGTCAAAAATCTTCTTGATGCTTTGTTGGATCACCTGAGTCTTGTTGAAAACGTCCTCCCTAGACTGTTGCAAATGGATCATATGGTTGATCCTTCTCTGTGAGTCATTTGGCTCAGCTTGTACATCTTGAAGCAACTTCATGACGGGGACTCCTAAAGAAGTGGGGAAAACTACCTCTGTGCCGTAGACCAGCTGGTATGGTGACATACCAATTGACCTTTTGGTGGTTAGTCTGTCAGCCCATAACGTGAACACCAACTTGTTGTGCCATGATTTCTTGTTTTCCTGTAATGTTTTCTTGATGATATTTACCAAGGTTTTGTTTGAAGATTCCCCCAGCCCATTCCCCTGAGGGTAGTAGGCTGTGGAATGCCCCAAACCAATGTGATACTGGTTGCAGAAATCTATGAGCTTCTTCGACCGAAAATAAACTACATTATCAGTTATAATCTTTCTAGGACATCCAAAGCGAGACAAAATATTATTTTCAAGGAATTTGATGATAACAGAGTCAATGTCTTGCCTTCTTGGTACTGCTTCGATCCATTTGGTAAAATAATCGGTGGTAGTGAGAATTCACCTGTGCTGGCCTGAAGAAAGGGGGTGTATTTCTCCAATGAAGTCTAGTCCCCATTGCTGGAAAGGGGCTTCAACTGAGATCGGTTTCAGGGGGAGAGGAAGGAGTTTCCTTTTTCCTTCAAATAGCTGACATTGATGACATGCAGTCACCTTTTGATGCACATCAACGAATAGGGTGGGCCAATAGAAACCAACTCTGAGTATTTTGTTGGCTATGACCTTCCAGTTGATATGGCGACCACATTCACCTGCATGAAATTCTTGTAACACTTTGTCAGCTTCATCTTTCAATAAAAAATTTAACAGATTGCCTCCAAGATCTTTCCAATACAAATTGCCTTCTAGAATACAGAATTTTAAGGCTTTCAACTTTAAAAATCTAGCTTTAGTCTTAGTCAAACCAGGGGGAGCTTGTAAATTTTGCAAAACGAATATAAGGTCTGCGTACCACGAAGAGTTGAGGAATACCTCTCTCACACTTGGAGTCGCCATCTTTCCCTGTTCATCTGCTGCAGCTAAAAAATTAATGTCAAGAGCATGGAAATTAGATTCAGCCATTAATTTAGCAAGGCCTTGACCTTTGATTAGTTTTATAGGCTTAATCTCTATATCGTATTCTAAAATGACAACAATCCATTTTCCCCTTCTTCCATCAGGGTTGTCCTGGGTCAAGATGTATTTTACTACCGCATTTAGAACATAATCTATGGTGTGGGAATGAAGAATGTAGACTCTAAAGTCTTTTATAGCTTTCACCAAGGCAAAAGCTTGCTTCTCCATTATCTTGTAATTCAGAGCAGCGTCTCTCAACACTTTACTAAATAAATCTATGGGTTGTTCATACCCTTTGCTGTTCTTTTGCAGTAACACCGCTGCTATAGTATGTTCGGAAGCGAAAGAAAAAATATAGAAATCCTTAGTAAAATCAGGACTGATCAAAACAAGGGCTTCTATGAGTGCTCGTTTGACTTGATCGAAAGATTTTTTGGACTCGGAGTCCCATTTTATTTTAACATATTTTTTAAGCATATTTGTAATGTTTCTGAGGAGTTCTGCCAGGTTGGGAATGAATCTTCGCAGAAAGTTTATTCTCCCAATAAAAGACTGTAGTTCTTTGAGGTTTCTGGGATGTTCTAATTTTTGTATGGCCTCGATCCTGCTGGGGTCAATTTTGATTCCGTCCTTGGAGATGATGTGCCCTAGCAGTTTTCCTTCCTCTAGCTCGAAAAGGCTTTTCTTAGGATTTAAAGAAATCCCAAACCTTCTACATTTCTCGAAGACTCGTCTGAGGTGTCGCAGGTGTTCGTCATCAGATCGGGAAAACACAGTTACATCATCTAAATAGATGACAATAAACTTACTTGATTCTTCCACGAAGGCGATATCCATCGCCCTCTGGAAGGTGGCTCCTGCGTTCATCAGACCAAAAGGAATTTTCACATACATGAAAGTGCCCCATGGTGTGGTGAAAGCGGTTTTGTCTTGGTCATCCGGGTGAACTAGGACCTGATTGTAACCCGAGAAACCGTCCAACAAAGATATTTGACTGGATCCGACTACCCTTTGAAGGATGTGATCCATTTTCGACAAGGGGTAATTATCCTTCAGGGAGACCTTATTAAGATTTCAAAAATCTATGCAGAGTCTGATTTCCCCAGATTTCTTACGTGTAGGGACCAAATTAGAGATCCATTTGGAAAAACGCAACGGGACTATGATTTTGGCATCGTACATTTTTTTGATTTCCTTTTCTATCAGAGGGAGCAACTTGGGATTTATCCTCCTAAGTTTCTGTCTAAACGGTTTTTGGTCTTCTTTTATTGGAATCCTGTGTTGTACGATGCTGGTATCATAAGCCTTCAAATCCTCATAACCCTAGGCAAAAACATATGAATATTCTTTGAACAACTCAATGTATTTGATTTTTTTCTCTGGGGGTAAAGATTTGGACAATTTGACCATTCTAGGTTTCTCTTTGGTCCCTATATTACAATCTTCCACCTCTTGTCCATTAGCTTCAATTTTTGGTTTTTTGGCTACGTTGTTAAAATCAAATAAGTCCTCTAAAGGAACTAGCCCTTAGGCAAAAAAATTCTTTTCAAATGTAAAACGTCAGCCTCCATCTCATCATCTCCTAATTCTCCAGAATCTACGCTATTTACACTATCAATCTCAAAATCCAATCTATTTACATTTTCATCTTCGTTCTCTAAATCTATATTTGTATATTCAAAATCGTTTTTACACTGCAGAAAGTCCTCAATCTGATCATCATTACCAAAAACTTTCCAATACCTGATGTTGTCAGGAATAGTTGGTCGGCACTTCACTTCTACCGTGTATGGGTGAGTCGAGCGGAAAGGAATCTTACAGGTGGCTGCTGATGTGGCCAATCCGTCTGCTAAGATATTCTATCCCCGAGGCATTACCTGCAAGTCTACTTCAGTGAAACATCTCAAGGCATCAAGAACAAAATTCCTATAAGCTCTAAGGCATGGGTGTTTCGCAACATACTCACCTTTGATCTGCTTAATTATCAACTCAGAGTCTCCTCTTACCATAATCTGTTTAGCACCAACCTTTTTCAAAAGTTTCAGACCGAGCATCAAGGCTTCATACTCAGAATATTGTTAGTGCATTGGAAATTTAATTTGTAAGAATGGTTTTCTGAATACCTATTTCTGTGGTTATGTAGCCAAACACCTGCCCCAGCTCCTTCTTTTCTCACTGCTCCATCAAAATCCATGCTCCAGAAGTCTGCTGGTAATTCTTCAGTTATCACGTTTTTCTTCCTTTCTACCTTGATGATTTATTGGCCTTCGTCTGGACTAGATGTATCTTCTCCCAGCTGAATGTCTTGATCTCCCGTGTCACCATCGTTATACAGGGTAAAAGAATCCAGGTCAGAATGTGCAGAGTAGAGAGGATAATTGTGCAGTTTTTCTTGGCTACTGACCATATATTTCATCAAAGTTTCTCTGTATAGCCTTCTTTGTTGCCCAAAAAATGGGATAGTGGCATAGGACATATCTAGCTGTAGGGTACCTCTCAACTTAGCTCCCCAGGACCGGGATAGCAACATTCCATACTTTGGAGGGATGTCTGCAACTACCACATCCATGACGATGCTCTTTGTAGGAATCTGGACCAGGGTGATACACAGGTCCTTGATCAAGCCAATGCATCTAACCTTATTGGAGTCAAACGAATGTAGATCTTTGTAAGGTCTAGTGACCTCCAGTCCTAGTTTCTCCATTACTGCTTTCGGCATCAGATTGTGGGAGGCACACGAATCTAGCATAGCATTATGCAAGATCAGGTCATGTATGTTTAGACTAATGTAAAAAGGAGCAACCTCACCAGTATCATCTCGACCATCTACTTCAGGTCTGAAAAGAAGCTCGGGTTGATCATCAGTAAGATTCACAGTGTCTGAATGATTTGCTGATCCAATGGTTAAGGCCTTCATGCCTATGTCAGGTTCAATGGTCAGTGCTTTAATCACCTGTGAATGATAAACGTCTTTGTTCATCAACTCAGAAAGTGGGATAGGAATTTTTACTTTGGCCAATTCCCCCTCAAGGCTGAAAAGTGTTGGAGCTCTGCCTTGGCTCATCAATTCTGGTTTGTCCACCATGTCCTTCTGTCCAGAAGTACTTGGTGGATTAATAGGTGAAACCTCGGGCTGTGACGACCTTTTCAGAATGGTAAAGTTTTTCTTCACGGGAGCGTCGACAGTTCTTTTCTCAGAAATCTTCTTGGCAGCTGGCTTAGAGGCCTTCCTGGTTTCGACTACTTTCTTGGTTTCAGTTATCTTTTTCGGGGAACTTCCTTTTGTCTTTTTACTCCACATATTATACTGTCGGTGTACCTCCAAAATGGAATTTTCAAATGCCTGTTGTTCTGCATCTTCAGCTTCTTCACTTACCTTTGTTTGATTGAGAAGAAAAAACTCTTGCTCTTCTTGGGTGAGGAAAATAGCTTCATTATCGTGAATTCCCATGAGGTTTGTATGGGTATCTTCTAGTTCCTCAATCACCTCCTCCCCCTCATCAACATAATTTTCTTGCAAGGGAGGCCTGATCTGTTGATCCATACCTCTCTGTTCTCTTTGATCTCTAGGATCTCTCTGTCTGATTTGAGGAGGGTTTCTCCTGAAGTTAGGATTCCGGACTTGAGGAGCTGGTGGGTCATCTCTCAGAGGATTTATTTCTGACTCCGTGAGTCTATCCATCATTCTTTCCACTACTCTGGCCAAAGAATCCAATTTGGAATCAGAGTTTGATGTGGAAGGCTCTTCTTTAATCGTAACCCTCCTCTCTGACCTCTGTCGTTCTCTTTTTGCCAACAAATTGGCCTCCACACTTATAGCACTTTTCTGCATGTCCTCCAGGGTGGTAGAATTTATTTCTCTTAGTTGATATGACATATCAGTGTCAAAACCATCAGGGAATTTTATCAATGACAGACCCTGTGGAGGTTTGATTTCGGTTGGGATTGCATTGTACAAGTTATTGAAACAGGTGCAGTAATCTTGTACCGTCTCATCTTGATTTCTTCTGATATTCTCGTATTCTGACAATATTTGGAGAGGGTTTTTCTTTACCTCCCATCTGTCGAGAAATATCCTTTGAAATGCGACAAGGTCAAGGAATGAGGTGGCTGGTAAAGATTTGTACCATTTCTTAACGTCACCTGTCAAACTTTGGGTGAACAATCTCATTTGAACGTCAGCCTCATCAACTTCTTGTAGGTCAAAATAATCATTCATTTTGTCAACATGTTGTTGGGCTTTCAAGGGTCATGTTGCATCGAACTGTGGGAGTCTAGTTTGGTAGTCTTGAGGCATAGCATGAAGAGGTGCAGCCAACACCAAGGGAGCGTATCTAGTTTCCATGATGAGTGGAGGAGGTGGAACAACCGACTGGATAATAGGCGAGGTAGCGACTGAAGGCAAGGATGAGGAGGGACTGGCTGGCACCGAGGGAGTGGTTTGCTGGTTAGCAGTGGGAGATAGAACTTCAGGGGTTTGGGGTTGCAATATGGTTGGGTCAAAAATGATTTCAGTGACAAAACTACCAGATTTGGACCTAGACAGGCTTTGGCCGGAAAAGGTGTCAATATCGGGGTTCTGAGAAGAGACAAGTTTTTCTGAAAAAGAAGGGGACTTATGAATGGGAGTATGACTTACTGAACCTTCAGAAATGGTCTTTTTCCTGAGCAACTACTCTGGATTGTCTGTTACTATCGCAGGTTTAGGGTCTGGATGAGATCGAGTATGGACTTTCTTGGGAGCCAGAATTCTCTTTGGTTTTTAATATATATACTTTTTAATTTTATGAGTCCGAAAATAATATGTACAAAGTTTAATCAACCTCTGAACATTACTTCCTTCTCGGATTTGCAATATTTAAGGAGCAATATTTTAGATACAAACTTTTCTTTTGGGGAAAAGGGACGTAGGTTTTAACTTTTACGTTCAGTTCCCCAGTGGAGTCGCCACTATGTTAGCACTTGGTAAATTTCCTAGAGGTTGACAAAAGAAGAAATCTACAAAGGTAACTTTATCCAACCACTTTTGAAGCTGGGATCTAGCCCTTCCAACTTCAGAGAGGGATCTCTCTATATGATTTAACTATGTTTCCAATTTTAAATATTAGGCTAGGTAAAGAAATAGGTCGATTTTGTTGTTAAAGCATTTTTTGAATTGGTTGAGACAGTCTACACATCCATTGGGCTATGGGGTCTGCGTTTTAATAAAATATGAGATCAGAACCAGAAACGTAAAGGGAAACTTTCACAGGGCGAGATAATATAATCAATGGATCTTTTAATAGCATAAATGATGGACAACAGAAAATATGAGAAAGATAATTTCAATGAAGAAGCAATTAAGAATTTCTTTATTGAAAACACCAAAAGATAAACACTTAAATCTTTCGAGTCAGAAACAGGGTATACGAGATAAATCCTGCAACATTCATTACTCTTAAAGATTAGATTCAGAAAACCAATATGATAACAAAGTGAGAATAGCATTCAACTTAGAAGGAAAACATCACCAGTGAATACACGCAAGAATCATGTAAAAGTGCCTCCTTTTATTAATGGAAGATCTCTTCAACAATATTATAGTGTGATAGCGTCAGGGTGTGAAGATCAACAACCCTCAATACTTCGAAAGGTGAAGTATTTATAACTCAAATTACAAACGTTCCTGTCATAAATGACCAGGACGTGCTAAATCTAGTTTTAGCCTAACAAACTTAACAAATCTCAAAAATCTAGGAATTGCTCGATGATGTGGTGTAACTGCATGTTGATTTCTGGGTAGGCCGTTGGTGAGGTTTCTGCACAACCTCTTCTGACTGGAAAAATGACTAGACTAGGACAACTCATCAGCTAATCGATCAGATCACAGAGTCCTCCCATCTAAGATGACTAGGCACATTGACTTTGAGCAACCTTCGATACACTTCGTCCATGTTTGTGTACTTGGAGAATGTAGGCTTGGTGAGGAAAATGTATCGAATCTCGTGTTGGATGTTAATGTCCCACTGAAGGGAATCCATAAATGCTTTTCTGGTGATGATCCCTTGAATCCCTACAAAATTTGAGTTGTCCTTAGACACCTCATCCAATCTCTTCTTGTAATTTGGGAGTGTCATCAATTTATGATTAATTACCTTCAGACCAGGTAAACCTTTCTTCTGGAGAGCCTCAATCTTACTAAAGAATATTTGTACCCCTAGGTCCATGGCCTGAACCTTTTCTTCCAGCTGAAGCATTAATCCTCTCTTAGTCAGAACCCTTTTGACCTCAAGAATGGTCTCTGTTCTGTCTTCAATCTTCAAGTCTTCTAGCTCTTCCCTGGTCTTAGAATTGAGGAACTTGATGATCTCATTTGCCTGTGTTGGCATGTCTCCCAATTCTACTCTGATCTTCTCAATGGCCTATTTTCTCCTGTGCACCAATTCATTTTTCTAAAACATGATCTGGATCATGGGCCATATCTCATTCATGGACTTAGTGATGTCTGTCCATACACTCTCTTTAACCTCAGCTAAAGTCTTTCCTACCACTGTTCGCTTCTGGAGCTACTGAAGTTCTTGTTTTAGCTATTTTGTTACCTGCTTTTCCTTGGAGAGGCTGGTCTGGAAGGAAGACTTGAGTTCTTGAAGGTTCTCAATCTCCTTTTTTAGCCTGCTAATCTCTGTTTCCTGCAGGTTCATCTTTTCCATGGACTCAACGAGTTCGGATGTCTTCTCCTGGGATGTCAATGGAGTCGCTGATGGGACTGTTGTCACTGATGCCGTGCTCACTCCTGAAATGGGAATAGAACTCTATGGAATGACTTCCATTGGCTTCATTTTCTCTTTCTCTTTTAGCATCTTCTCCATCTCATCTTCCATCTCTTTTAGCTATGCGTTCTGCTCCAGGAGAAACTTGAGCATTTCATCCTTCTCACCTTCTTTTTCTGCTATCTCCTTTGCTTGCGAATCCTCTGTGGGTGGGAGCTTCAGTTGCTTCCTCAAGGATGCTATGTCAGCATTTTTATTCTTTATCATTTCCTCGGCTGCCATCACATTTGAAGGGTCATAGCCGATCTTGAGGACCAACTCCTCCAAGGTCTTGATCCTATTGTCCTTTTCAAAGGACGATATCTTCTCTAGCTTGAGTTGTGTTTGAACATTGTTCAGGGACACGTGCAATTTGGCCACAGACGTGGAAGCATGCACCAACGTATAGAACACCATTTCCCCTATCTTCTTGTGAAGATCCATCTGATCGGCTGGGTGCACGTCCTTCATCTGGAATTCGAAGGTGGCCCTCTTGTAGTCAGTGATCACCTTGGGGTCTTGAACCTGTGCCTGGAGGAATTCCATATGCATTCTTCCCTTCTCAGTGTTGAATGCTGACAGCAGCCTATGTTGTGCAGTCGATGTCTATTTTTAGAATTGGGCGCAAGTACTGCTGGTCAGGGTCTGGTTCCTTTTCTTTATCAGCTCATACTTTTAAAAAATGCTCAGCTTGAGCCCACTCTTGCCTGGCTGAGTGCTCAAAGGGGAGTTTGTGGTTTTCTTCGGAAATTTTGGGGTAATGTCCTTATAGAGGCTCGAACCGAAGGGTGGAATAACGGACTTGGTCACTGTGGTAGGCGGGGCTTCTTTTTCTCCGACCGAGCCAGGAACTGAAGTTGTCTTGGGCCTCTTAGTGTGCAGCTGGAACTCTTCGGACGATACCTCTGTGACAGGCAGCGATAAATCTTGTCGAGGCCTTTTTTCCTTCGAGACTTGTGGCGTTTCTATTTGAGATACCATGGCTGGGGGATCCTGCTCTTCTACTTCAATCAATGTGTTAGGCTCCCAGGCAGTTTGATTGGCGAACTTCTCAATTTCGGGCTTGGACACATGAACATACGGGATGTTCTTGTTCTTCACCCTCATCTCTGAGATGATCCCACATGGATCATAATGCCATGGGAAGCTTATGAAGAACTTCATTTCTTTCAACATTCTGTCTACTTCTTCCCTGGCGCCACGACTATTGCAGATGAAGGAGCCAATCTGCCCCTTGATTCTAAGTTGCTGCTTTTTCTTCAATGATACAAAATGAATATCATCTGAATTTATAATCTGCCTTATATATTCTAGAGAAAATATTCTGACAGGCAAATACTTGGGAAGCTTATACGGTGCCAATTCGCACCCATATACTCTGATCTCAGTATGATTTTGATACAGGTACCAATCCCCGGTCTTTGTGTTGTCTGAGAGATGCAGGATTCTCTGGACTTCGTCATTTATTCGAGGCTCGGGTCTGCCGCTCAGCATACTTACCATAGGGTGGTAGAATTGATCGATGAATGCCTTAAAACTGTACTCCATGGAGTTGTGCTTGAGCAAGGAAGTCCATGCTGTAACTGCCTGAGGTTTACCATCTTCATCCATCTTCTGCATGGAAAAACTAAATTTATCTGCCTGGAAGAAGAAAAACAAGTAGGCTAGTATTGATGAATATCTGAACATGCCTTCTGGGCCAAAATTCACGAACTGTTTGTGAATATTTTCTACCAAGAATGTGCTGAAATCAAACTGGGTGGTGGGATTTTCATCAGTGGAGAAAATGGATAGAAAACCCAGAATGGGCTCATCTACCCACTGATCAGAATAGTATCCCAACAAAGCACAAAGGGATGAGATGACTTGGTTTCCCTTAGTCGAGAACATGGAAGACAGATAAGGGGGATTTGTGGAGGGGAATTAAGTGGATGTGGGAAGGGAAAAATTGAATATTTGAGCTCTTTGGGGAAAAGTCATTTTCTGGTACAACTCTGTAAGGATTTCCAGGTTGAAAAGAGACGCAGAGTCAGCTCGGGAAATTTGCATCATCTGGTCTATGGCTTCGGGCGCAATGAGGAACAGGATGTCTCCGGACGAGGAGACGACGGCTCTTTGCTCGGGGATATAATGAGCTTGACACTTGAGAGAAAACTCAAGAAAATGATGGATCTGAGGGAAGAGGTATGGGTGTAAATTGGACTCCCAGAGTCCAATTTCATCGCTCTGGTCCAGGAAAACTTCCCTGAGCCACGACCAGAGGTGTGAGAAATCAAAATTGCATTTGGTATCTGCGATTAACTGGTCTTTGTCAACCAGTGGGATCCTGTCCAGGTCGACAGGAGTCGGGAGAAACGGATTCTCCTGTCCTTGTGCTTGTTTGGATTTTGGCGCCATCTCTGCAACAGTACCTGCAATAAAACACGACGTTAGTGGGGTCGACTGACTGTGGGTGAGGGAAATAGAATGTAACAGAGGAGTAAGCGGTGAATTTATCTGGTGCGATGGGTGAATAGAAAAAATAAGAGAAATAACGGTGGTTTTATTTAAACTGGGGTTGGTTGGGCGCGAGTGACAGGTCAGCTGGATAACGGATAGGTTATCCAGTAATAAATGGCCAACGGACCACTTGGGGGTGAGATGGCAGGTGACTGTGACTGAGGGATATGGATGGGTGATGTGGAGGCTACCGATTGGAGGTTAAAGTCATAGTAAGGGGCTTGCCACGAGAAAAAGGGGGGTAGGGACTGACAATAGTTATGGGAAGTGACCAACTCAGGAAAAGTGGAAGGTGACGTCCAGTGGTGACGAAGGTAAGTCAGACAACAATCAGTGATGGGACTCGGGGCCATTAAAATGATTCCACGTACAAAGGGGACCTGCCAGAGGAATAATACCATTCCGGACCCCCCCCCCCTCGTTTAAAAGCAGGTCATCCGGGGGGGTCCGAAATCCATTTTGGGCTGTTTATCTATGCGCCAGTTTCTTGGCCGCAGATCTTTGCACGCCTTTTGTCGCTTATTCTGGACCCTCCCCCCTCCATTAAAGGCAGAACAGACGGGGGGTACGGAATCCAATATTGACCGTTGATTTGAGCGCTCGATCTTGAGCCGTCCAGATGAGTGCGAGCCTTATCACCGATTCCGGACCCCCCCCCCCCCCAAGTTAAAAGAAGAACGGTCGAGGGGGTCCAGAATGCTCTGTACATTGTAGATCTGGGCGCCGCGATCAGGACCATCGATATGTGCAGGGAGCATAAATGGGGAGCGGAAAACACATGCGTTGGGAAAAACTTAGGATAAATGCATTTTATGGGTTTTTCCCCAAACTTTTCAAGTAGACACCACCATGGGGCTTCGACCAAACGATCTTCTAAGCATATGAAACATGGTGCAACGTTTACATCAAGTTGGTTTTATTGAAATGAAACAATAAAGCAACTAGCCTATATACTAACCTATCTTCCTATGACAGTTAACCCAGATTAGACTGTTGGGTTAAGAAATTACTCTATCCTGGGGCTATTTGACCAGGGTTAGACAGTCTGGCCAGATTTATTCACTAATCTAACCTAGACACTTTGGCTAAGTTTAAAATGTTTAGCCAAATTTATTCACTACCCTATCAACATCAATTTAAAAAGAACTTGGCCATGCTTGAAAGGTATGGACCAAGTTACCATTATTGCATGGGGCTTTTATTGCAATCCTTTTATGCCCTCTTTTTCTTTTTTCTTTTCTTTCTTTTTCTTTTTCAAATTATTTGCAGAATGAAAAATCATTTGTCAACAAAAATACTAGAGACAGATAATATCCCAGTCACCAGTTGATCCTATAACTTATAGGGTGATAACAGCTATAAAAAGGTCGTTTCCTACACACAAAAAGATATGATCATTAATTTAAAATTAATAATCTATACGATTTATGTATGAGGACAACATTAAACGATTAAAATATTAATTAAAACTACTTGGGAGTCTTGATTGTTTTAATGAAAGTCCATTATCGTCGACCAAAAATGTGTACGGAAGGGTCCCCATGCTTGTCACACGTCTAGCTCTAGGAAATGCAACCATCTCAACCACATCACTATGATCCTCATCTCTTCCACCATCTCTAGACTCTGATCGAGGTGTGGATGCCTGTCGGTGCGTGTCATTTCTCCTATCTAAATGAGGTGCGGAAGATGGAGAAGTAAATAGTGCTCTAGCAGCTGTATGACCGCCTGCATCAAGACTCTGTAGCGTCTCTGTAGCACCACTACTACCAACCCCGTGCTGAACAAGCTCCAAATATTCCTTTATAAAAAAGAAAATGTTTTTTCGTGAGATAATGTAAAAGTTAAAGAACAATGTATCATAATTGAACATATGAGTGCATTAAACAAAAATAAAAATAAATTATGGTTATTACATTATATGTGTTAAGTTGTGACATAAGGAGCTTGATCCTTTCTTTGACGTCCGGAGTTTGTTCCGGATGATCTAACAAGATAAATAGTTCCTTGTTATCTTTAATGATCTTTTCTTTTTAATGAGAGAATCAAATCGGCACAAGAATAAAACCCCTCCTCATCGACAGAATCATGATCCACATGGCCTGCTGACTACATATAATTTCAGCAAAAACAATTTTATTTCAGTAAAATTGTATAAGCAAATAATAAAAACAACGTAAAATGAAAGTGGAAATTGATAATCATTTACATGTTCTGTGGCTGGCCCTTTTCCACAATCATCCTATCACATTGTAATATAATTAGAACCCCCAAATATTTAAAAAATTGTTAATGATAATAAAAAAACAATGTTAACGATAATATTTACAACAATGTTAAAGATAATTAAAAAATATAATGAAATAAGTAGAGGTTTCTTAAAGAGGTGTTGCATAAGAACTTGCACACTATTAGTCAATCTGTCTATTTGATTCAAATGGTAATCCACTAATAACTCTTCCCCGGGAGCTATCTTTTTTATTGCGCACAAGACTATTCGATTTTCTTCACGTCCCTCAAATATGCAATTTGGTTGTTTGTCTGTTGTCCCGGGTCGTGTGCTGTTTATAAACCCTGCGATATTTCCGGAAGCTTTAGCCCTTCCATCAATATAGATAGTATCTCCCTTATTTTTATCCTTGTTTATTAGTTGTATATAATTTGCGGCGAGTGCATATCTCCACATACTTCGCATGTATTGGACCAACCACATCCAATCGTTATAATTGTAACACAGTCCGACATAGTCAATCAATTCAGTTACTGTATTGTATTTTAAAATTATTCCATCCACGAAAAATATTCCTAAGCCATGCAGGGAGGATGGTGCAATGCGATATGTCCTATTGTTGACAATGAAGTCAACATCTATAGTTGGTAGTTCCTTAAGTACCCATTGCTTCACTAGATGCTTGTACCTGAGTGGAACATCTATGTCTCCTATTCTCTCATCATCATAAGAGCATGATCCTCCTTCGGCAAGAAAAAATTTCATGCATCTACAAAATTTTATTCTGACTTTTTCACCTCTAGTCTTTGTTTTCTTATCATATCTACTAGATGTAGTCGCATTTCCGGCCTCTATTTGTCCTAATATTTCCTCACTCGACAAAGAAATATATGACAGGTACTTGTTTGATTGTACCCTGAGTTGCATGTGCACGTGTTGTTAGTTAGTAGTCCATCATCATATTCACAGTTCTAAATAATTTTTTTATATCAGATCCATATGAATTGAGCAGATTTGTCATTTCAAATATTTCCAATGCAAGAACTTTCTTAGAAACATGGTACCTAGACTTAAGCCTAATGCATAATATTTTAGGTTTGGATGCCTTGGTGGGCCTGGGGTTCCATGGCTTAAGTTCGTTAGACACTTCACACTTGCTAGAAGCATATTGCATCAGACTTTTTCCATCATGAGGAATACAACCACATCCACTCTCATGTTTCTCCATGGTAGGATGCATAAATTCCACAAAGGTACGAGTCTATGATAGTTGGATATGATGTGGAATAATTATTAAATGTCTAACGAGATCTATCTCAGGAACCCTTAAACATGGTTGGCTCATTAAACACAAGGTCTAATTAAATTCCACCACATGGAAATGCAACATCAACATGAATGAACTTGGAAGGACTAGTGGTGGCTCTAGAGTGTGCAACATGGGACCACTACACATTTTAAAAGATAAGTTGGAAGACACCCTTATCAAAACAATTCCAAGTATTTTGGAGAATTGGATTCAAACAAGATTTCACTAGGCTCTAATAATACTTCAGATCCATAGGAATTGAGCAGATTTGTCATTTCAAATATCTCCAATGCAAGAACTTTCTTAGAAACATGGTACCTAGACTTAAGCCTAATGCATAATATTTTAGGTTTRGATGCCTTGGTGGSMCYRGGGTTCCATGKMYTAARTTYRTTAKACACTTGACWCTTGMTAGAAGCATATYGHATCADAKTTTTRYBTRCATGAGGAATAGRGAAACCAAGAKAATTTAAGGATAYARYGAGTTGTTATGAGARAGAKTCYAAKATCTCAAAATCYCAATATAATGACACWTGGAATAATCATGTRBGTASAARGGGAATTARAKAAAATAAGATTGAGAGAACACCAAGTGACCACATTAATACAACCACATCCACTCTCATGTTTCTCCATGGTAGGATGCATCAAGTCCACAAAGGTACGAGTCTATGATAGTTGGATATGATGTGGACTAATGATTAAATGTCTAATAAGATCTGTCTCGGGAATACTTATAGGATCCATGTCTTGTGTTCTAACACCTCCCATATAAGAAGATCCATGTCTCGTGTACTAACACCTCCCATATAAGAAGAGCTATGCATAATATTTTAGGTTTGGATGCCTTGGTGGTCCTGGGGTTCCATGGCTTAAGTTCGTTAGACACTTGACACTTTCTAGAAGCATATTTCATCCGATTTTTTCCTGCATAACAATATAACACTAGTATAACACCACAATAACACGGAAATGATATCAAAATAACACCAGAAAGAACACTTTGAATCAGAGAGCAATGTTCACGGGCCTCTTTGAGGGGGAAACCTCCAGTCAAGCAGAGCTCTATTACAATAATATCCAAGCTAGGGTTCTCATACCCTCGACTCCTATTTATACTAAATATGTCTATCAAAAGAACCATCTAGAGGAAGATCCTTCTAGAAGCAGAAGCTTCTATTAGGTCTTCTTACATTCAACTTATTCTACTTTATTGCAAGGCGTTATTAACATTGACCTTTATTACATTCGAATATATTGTTCTACCTACATGCGGGGTTAGGTCCCTAACAAAAAGAATCCTAATTTGTGTGCATCTATGCTTGTAAAACATGTGGAAGTTGTTGGAAACGATTAATATTCTTATGGGAAGGATGATTGATGGATATATGGATTTTCTATCCCACATTGTGGTGCCTAAAAGGTGATTAAGGATCTCCTAGCACGGGATACATGCTATGGTAAATCAATCCCTCTTACACTTCATTCACTTGGTTTATTTGGGGTAATATATGTTCCTTATTTATTGAATGAGTATGTAGGGGTATTTTGGGATGCATCCCATTCCCAAAATTTAGGAAATGTAGTAGATGATAATGAAAGAACAACGGAAACGATCTCTAAATAGAGGAAGGTCATCTCTTTAGTTGATAAAATTAGGGAAAGTAAGATAAACAATATGACTAGTATAGTAAATTTAAGGAATGAGAGGATGGATGTGGAAATAGACTAAGTAGGTATAAATGAAAACACCCCACTAGTGTATGCAAAAACAACATTGATAAGAAATTTTTGTAACCAATAAAATGGGGAAAGAAACCTTGATTCACTGGATGGAAAAACTATGGAAGAGTAAGTAATGGTATGTATTAAAGTTTTATATGATGGAAAGAGGATTTTTTACCTTTTTATTAAAGACAATATTGTATAGGGATGATATTGTGAGAGGTTTATGGTGAAGCCTAAATTTGACACTTTAAGAGTTAAAGAAAATTTGACCATTATTTTGGATAAACTACCTTATCTCATCATGGAACTATAGGATTAACAAGTTTCTATGACATAAGTAATAGATCAATGGAGTATATTACAATGCATGATAGAATAAAATGCATGGAAATCTCATCACTGGTTATGGGAAAACAATTCATAGAGACCTTGGGGATGTTCTCTTGGGTGGCATTAATATTGTGTCAGGTGGAATGGAGCCCATATAGTTGACAGACTACATAAACATCCCTTTCAGATGAATTTTTGTAGAACCAATGGGCATTTAAAATATTCTTGTCTAAAGAGGGGCTAGAATGACATGATAGATGATATGAGCCAAATGTTAATCCATTCTAGGTATGGTAGTTATAATTTAAGAAGATTTCAGGTTCACCCAAATTATTCATAGAAACGTATTCCATATTGTAGGGGAGAAATTCCCACATCCCAATTTTTACATTGGGAAGAAGGAAGAAACAAAAACTAGTAGACATTACAAAGAAAAATGGAGAAAAAAAAGAAAAAAAAGAGCAGGGATCTTCATGGAGAAAAAAAAGATCTAACCCTAACCCTAACTCGATTGGAGTCTTGTGAGTTTGGGGAAAAATCCCATGAAATTACCATTTTCGAAAACCTCCTTCTCTTTCTCCGTCGCTCGGGCTTTTATGTGGATCTTGGTCTCCTTATCTGTCGCTATCCCTCGACTTTCTCTTGCCCAAATCCTTCTCTATGTCTTGGCCTCCTCTTTCCCTAGCTCTTTCCCTCCTCTTGGCCTCCTTCTCTTTCCCAATTATCATCGTGTCTATCGCGCGAGTGCAGTGTTGAGTGTGCTCTAGCTCTTTCCCTCCTCTTGGCCTCCTTATTTATCGCGCGAGTGTGTCGATTGTGCTCTAATTTTATGAGTGTGAGACGCACGGGCACGAGTCATGCCTTTTGTTTGTTTGAACTATATTTTTTTTAATTTTTTTAATTAATATATTTTATAAAATTAATTTATATTTAATTATATTTAACATATATAATATATATGTGGGTTAGTGGTAAATGAATTCATGGTTAGTGGGTCAACAAATTAATGAGTTAGTGTATTAGTGTGTAGTGGGTTAGTGAGTTGGTGAGTAAGATCTTAGTGTGTTAAGGGTTAATGTGTGAAGAGTTAAGGGCTAGTGGGTTAGGGATTGGTGGGTTATGGGTTAGTGGGTTAGAGTGTTAGGTGTCAGTGGATTCAAGGTTACAGGTTAAGGGGTAAAGTGTTAGTGGGTTAGTAGTTAGTGGATTAACATGTAATAGGATTAAGGATTAGTAGGGTATGGCTTAATAGGTTACAAGTTAAAGGGTTAATGGTTAGTATGGTTTAAGTGTTAGTGGGTGAATGGGTTAGTGGTTTAGATGCCACTAAGTGAGTGTGTTAGTGGTTCAGAAGTCACTGAGTGAGTTTTTTAGTGGTATAGGGGTTAGAGGGTTAGGGGTTAGTGGGCTAGTGGTTAGTGTGTTAGGAGCTATGGGTTAAGGGTTAGTGTGTTATGGGGTTAGTGGTAAGGGGGATAATGGTTTAAGAGATAATGGTTTAGGGTTCAGTAGGTAATGGTTTAATGGGTTAGGAGTTGGCGTTTTAGAGGTTATGGGTTAATGGGTTAGTGATTTGGAGTCTAGGAGAAGTTAGTGGGTTAGTTGTCAAGAATTAGTGTGTTAGGGGTTGCGAGTTAGTGGGTTAGTATTTTTATCCTATATAATGGGTCTGTGTGTTCAACATTAGGGGTTATTGGTTTACAGGGTTAGAGATTACTAGGTTAGATGTTAGTCAATTAATTGTCATTAGGAGTTAGTAGGTTAGATGTTAGTCAATTAGTTCTCATTGGGGGTTAATGAACAAGTGACCATTAGTGGTTGGGTTTTAGGGGTTATGGATTTCTCTCTTGTTGGTTTAGGGATCATTAGGGGATATAAATTGAATTGGTTGGTGTGTTAGGGATATTGGTTAAATCTCAATTAATCATTTAATATGTTAGTAAGGAAGAATTTATTGTATTAGTGCTTAGTGGGTTAGAATTTAGTGTCTTAGTTGTCATCCAGTTAGTGGTTAGTGGGATAATTTCCATCCATGGTTAATGGGTTAGGGTTATGTGTTAGTGGGTTAGTATATTTAGGGTTAGTGAGTTAGGTATTAGGGGGTTAGTGCATTAGGGGATCA
>ML783372.1:777236-800062 GCA_009831015.1 Picea engelmannii | reverse complement strand
GTGCTAGCCAGGGATTGGGTTAAGGGTTCCTGCTCAGACAGGAAGGAATCAAAACACCTTATCTTCTGTAGATTTCATTTACTTCTGCAAGTGTGCTAGCCAGGGATTGGGTGAAGGGTTCCTGCTCAGAAAGGAAGGGATCATACCATCATGTTCTCTATAAACCTCAATTTCACAAGTGTGCTAAAACAGAAGTAGGGCTTAAAGGCTCCTACTTAGAAAGGAAGGAACTAGACAGCCTTGTTCTCTGTTAGATAGAGTTAATTGTCTTATGCTTACTATTTTCATACAGGAGTGTTAGCACTGAAGTCTCTGTTTGAGAGTAAGGGTCCTGTTCTCTGGTTGCAGAATAGTTGCTCTTTCCCATTGCAAGTGTTATTCTAATGTAATCCAGGATTCTTAGATTAATCTTCAAGATCTGCAATAGGGAAGTTGCTTTCCTGTGATTTACTTCAGAACTTCAGTTTATTCAAGCAAGTGTGATTAGTATAAGTTTCTTTACTACAACACTAAGTTGCTTTTGGAATTGAGCATATATAGTGCGTGGTTATCCTTGAAATAAAAGACTTCCCTGGGTTGATAATTTATGTATCACTTGGTTGTTTGAATCAATTAAGCAATTATAGTGACCAACAGTAGCAAAGGTGGCAAACATGGCACCGGGTCAATTGCAATAGTTCTAGGGACACTCGATCAAATCTCGAACCATGTTACAACAGTTAAGTGCCAGAATAGTCAAGTATCAGGCATAGGCAGTAGAGATAAGAGAGATCATTTCGGCCCCAATAGAACAACATATATTCGCATATGCTAACACATGTGAGGATCTCTTTGTCAAATGGTCATAGTATAAGAAGAGTCATCCACTCAAGTGAGATAATTTGATGACTCTTAGAAGACCGAGAGATGAAAGTGCCATGTGGCAAGTTTTTTGTTTTACTTAGCTGCACTTTTAATAGTTATTTTTATTTAATGATATGTTATAAATAAGAGGATCGACCTGTTAGAAAAGGTCAATGGTTGTTGAAAAGCCCTCATTTTTGGATTTGTAAAGAACTATTTCAGAGCTTCCTTAATTGAGAAGTCTTGTTTAGGACCAGAGACAAATTTTGTGTTTTATCAAAAGCGCGTGTGATTGGATCTGAAGAATAATTATTTATGATTTATATCTCATGAATGGATGTTTTAACGAGTAAGAACTCCTGAATCTGAAGATAAGTTATCCGATTCAATATTTTTACAGCTCTTGTCTTTAATGATGAAAATTAAATCATTGTGTTAATATGTAATTGATGATTAGAGTTAAGGAAACTATTTTTCTTGCCATCGTTTATTGCATGTATGTTTTCTTCTAATAATTGTATCTCAGTCAATAATTGAAACACCTACAGGTTAATGTATTAGTACTAGGCTTGTGGTAGAGAATCATTGTATGCATGCTAGAGTGAAAGGGTTATCACAAGCTCATCTTTCTCCAGTAGTTAAGTTTTCCCACTTTTTACCTAGTTGGTTTATACCGGATTTTATCTTGTATTGGTCCCACATATAAGAGAAAATACAAAAAGAGAACATCCTAACTGAAGGAGAATCTTTCACAAGAAAACGTATATCTCATCGATTAATTGGCTGGATCGCGAGATCTGGAGAATCATTCCACTATTAAACGCTGCAGAGTCTAATTGGGCCTCGGTGGCGGGTTTGGTTCCTACTATTGATTTAAAGGGATTTAGGACCCCTTAACACAATAGAAGGAAGTAGATAGTTTTAACATATAGTACATTGTCAAATTGAAGCTCGTGGTTGGGCATTTCATTATTCACGTTCACATACATGTTGAGCATTGGTTGTTTCTTTCATGTTCATTGGTTTCACCATGTGTAAGGGTTTCTATGAGCACAGCTCACATTTCTAAAATATCAATATTACCAAAAATGGTAAGGGATAATCTAAGATGATGTACAAGAGATAGAAGAATATCATTCATACTTGGGACCTCTCATTCTACCTACTTATGGCGAATCCAAATATCACTAATTTGGAGGAGTAAATGAAAGTAGGTAAGTTTAAGGGCGATGTATAATGTGTATGTGATCAAATGCATCACTTGTATAAAATATAAGTGGAGAAACATGTTGAAAGGAAATTAGTTAACATGTTTAAAAAACTACATTTGAAAAGAGGTAACAACAAATGTAGCTCCCTATACATGTTAATCCACTATGTAGAAACAAAACCAATAGGGTTGTATTCTAGTTTGGAATACACATGTATGCAAATATATTACTTAAACACTACCAAGTAACCTCGTTTTAGAACAGTTCCCATTCTAGAGTTAGTTATGGGAGAATATTTCACATAGAACTATAGAATGATTTCCAATTTGAATTATTTGTGATTTTTGTTTGGCCAAATTAATTATGTGGGATAAGTTGGGGCTTCATGTGGTTTGGTATATTAAGTATATCATATACAATAATATTAATATATAAGAAGGATTACCCAACAACCCTAATAACTAAGCATGTTTGTATGATGGGTTTAATATTTTGAATTAATCAAATTTTAAGGATTTCAAGACCTTAGATAATCAATGAGAAAGGACTCAACCTAGGATAGGTGACTTAAAGAATCCAACAAGACACCTAAATTAGGTTTCATCTAGGCCCATTTGAGGAATATGACATTCAACATATGTACAACTTAATAGGATAAACAAAGTGATGCACCTTGAATAACATCATCAATAGGTGAAAGTGTACATAAGTAGTGGTGCATGCATTACACATAATTTAAGAAATAGTTTTGTAGATCCTTTAAATCCATAATTATTGAATTTTATTCAAATACATAAATATTGTTTCCATTGAAATGTGACATAAATGATTTCTAACATAATTGGTTTAACATATATAAACTAATATCTTGTGTCCAAGTAGGGCGACCCAATAGACAATTGATTAACATGATTATATTAATTAGATGGCCTGATACTTATTGTGTTTGTAGATGTATAGGGGTATATAGTCATCATCATCATAATCAATCATCAACATAAAATAAACAAACAATTCAATTTATAGAACACATGCCATGAAATGTGTGTGTGTGTGTGTGTGTATGCATTCAAAATTGGATCAACTATATATTTTTTACAAATGACACATCATGCCTAATATACAAAATGGTAGCAAGTTCCCAAACATGGAATAATTCCATATGGTACCCTAGATACAAAATGGAACTCATTGGTCACTCATTGATCACTGTTATCCTCGCCACTATTAGGTGCATTGTCGAATCCAATATTTATCCTCTTAGTCAAAGAAAGAGCTCAAGTATTTTTGAGCTTAGGTGTGGTTCATATCTCTGGAGATAGACAAAGAAAAAAATTTATTATACATTTTTTCCCCCAATGAATTAATACACTTACAAAATGATACTTTATAGTTCAATCCAAGAAAACTCATTGTAGATGATACTATCAGTCGCAAGGGTGTTTCCCTCCTCTACGAGCCTAATCGTCATGCTATTCCACCCTAAAACAATTACAAGAATCAACGAATGAAATTTAACAAACAATTCATAAAGTAAATTGCATTCATTATACATAAACAATTCTTTGACAAATTATCTCACCATGAATAACTTAGGCAATGGTGGAGATTAACTATTAGGTGAAGGAATCAATTGTACAAGCTACTTCAAGGACATCAACCATAGTATCCACATAAAATGTTGGATGGGGAGATGCATGAGGGTGAAGTGGTACAACCAAATTTCTTGAAACGATGTGGGATACAATAGGGTGTATTAGTGGGTGGTGTATAAGTGCAACCACTATGGATGGATGGGATGGAAAAGGATGTGGGGGTGGGAAGCGATAAAAATCCATAGATTGAATGGGGGATGGAAATACCATAGAGGGGGAAAGTGATATCCTGAGATCTAGGGTAGGGTGGCCAAGGACCAAACGTTTCCTGTAGAATTGGAAAAATAATGGGTGGAATGTGGGTAGTGGCGAATGGTGTGATGATGGTACTGGTAACCTTGAAATTAGTGAAACAACCTGCATGCACATTTATAATATTTTTGTGATCTATATTTATGAGGGAAAAAAATTAAAAAATATATAAGAAATAAACAAAGAGATACAACAATACTCAATTTCTATTAAAGACTAAAATATGTAGAGATTATAAAAGAAAATACAGAGTGAAATGAACTCGCTATAATGGTGGTAGCTTATCTCTGAGAAGATATGTGACATCTATGCACATTCACAAGAAGATTATTAAAATGAGGATCCAAATTCCTTTTCAACATAATGGATAAATGATAAAATCCTAAAAATACAAAACCCTAACCTCGAAATATGAAACGCCAAAGGGTTTGCAGGCCTTGATGGGGGTATTTGATATGTCAACTTCCCTAGGGCATAATGTTTTCATATGATGTTCATTTTGGGTGCTTGATACATAGTTAGAAAGGTCTAGATGATGACTAGACATTCCAAATTGCTCAATAATGTAAACATGCACCTATTGGGCACTTCCACGTCAACAAAACATCATTTAGGGCCTCAAAATGGCCCCTAAAGTTTGGGAACTAAAAAAATATAAAAAAACTGCCAAAATGGAAACTCTATGTTGAGCAAGTGGAATAGGTGGAAGGCCATTGATTTCCATATATATAATTTCTCCCCCATTAGGAAAAAATGGTATCCATTGAATTGAGTTCCCCCATCAAATGGGGAAACATTTTATAAACTTGACGCTTGGTGATGCTTAAGAATATCTGAAACTCAGTGAGTGTTGTTTGGGTTGGACAATCATGAATGACTTGGATATTCATTGGATAGACATGCAAAAAATGCTCATATATAATGTATCTAAGGTATTGGACCTTTTTCATTTTGAATGATCATTTGTCCAAGTTAGTATATAACTTGTTTTTCCGCAGAGTGTGGAGAACCTGTTGAATGTGTTGCAAGTGTTTTTCCCAACTCTTGTTGAAGACGAGGATGTCGTCATATATAAAAACACAAAGGAATTGATGAAGGGCTGTAATATTTCATCCATCAACCTCATGAAGGTGGTTGAGGAATTATTCAAGCCAAAGGGCATGACCAACCACTCGAAAATACCTTCTTTATAATTAAAAGTGGTCTTCCATACATCAATATATTATACAGGGATCTGGTGGTATTTGGACTTTAGATCAATCTTACTAAAATACTTGGCCCCATTGAGATGGTCAAGAAGGTCATCATCAATTCAAGGAATTGGGTACTGATTCCTGACTGTGATTTTGTTTAGAGCTATGTAATCAATACAAAGTTTCTATGTCCTTCCTTTCTTCTATATGAGAACGATTGGGCTTCTGCAGGGTGAGGAGCTTGGTCAAATGTGCATTTTTTAGAGAAACTCTTGGATCTCCAGCTTGATTTACTCATTTTATAGGAGAGATAATAAATTGAAGGGATCGTTAGGAAAAGGTGTTCCATGATTTATCTCAATTGAATGCTTGACCTAACAATGTAGAGGCACCCTGGTAGGTGAGGTGAAGATGTATTAATATTCTTCCATGACCTTGTCCACTTGATTCTACTGCATAGACAAGCCCTATGAAAAGTCCATGGATGTGGACATGACCTTCCATTCACTCTAAGACTGAATAATTAAGAGGAAAATTTTCCTAGTCTAGGATATTACCTTCCTACACTTCTTAGAAGATACCAAAGAAATTGCAATATGTGGAACTACCTCTGTGATCCTGTACAATTGTTTTCTCATAGTTAAAATGAAACTACGAGGTATAGAATCATATAAAACATGATGTTTCTACATATATGGCTGGCCTGAAATAAAATCACAAACTTCAAGTGGTTCAACATCACAAAATACCTCATCCTTGAAGAGATTGAGGACACAAGGTAGGTGGCACTATTGGTTGACACAAAGATATCGTCCTTGGCTTAGCCAACTGATGTTGTATGGATATGGATTTGTTTTTTTTCCAGAAACTCCAACTGCTTCATGACCTATACTAAGATGATATTCTTTTGGATTCTTCTATCAACACTGAAATGTAGCAGAGAACCCTTCACCCACATCGGTGAATGAAAAATGTTTTCACTTTCCTCCATATCTTCTGGTTTGTTTGGATGGATCTTGGCTGTAATGACTATGAAATTGGATTTTGCATCAATGATCTTCTTCACCTTTTCTGGATATGAATTAGATTCAGAGCCATGATCTGACTCTAAGGATTTTATCTTAGCCACCAATGACTACTTCAAGTGAGACTCATCGATGTTGTGCCAGGGTATTTTATGGAATTCACACCACTTCTCAATGTGTTTATTCTTCTTCCCATTACCCTTATTTGTTTGTAGCTTAGATTGGTTGTCCTAAGTTTTCCCATCCTTAATTTATCCTTTTTCTATGTGTCGGGGATGCCTTTTCCTGGATTTTACTAAGATGCGTTCGTAGATAAAAAATCCCTTTTATTCCTCTACTTGAATTTTTTCTCGATTTTAATAGCATATCATAACACCGAGATGTATAGAAAATATATTTCTATTTATATGTACTTGTGCAGGGCCCCATGGTATTTTAGAACTATATTCTACTCAGAGTCTCTAATACCCACTTGATGCGTAAGGTATAGAAGGAATTTGTGAACTATGACACTGTTTGGTCCCTCTCTTGACGGAGTGTGGTCCATCTCATGTACTGGTCATCGTAGTTTCCAATAGGGTAATATTGTTCCTTGATGGAATCCATAAAAGAGTCCCAAGTGAGCTTGGACCCAAATTTTCTATACTTCTATGTGGATTTTTTCTCACAGTAAGACTCCCACCAATGTTTGACATGGGGGATTTCCTTAAGGAGCACAAATGTTATCTTTTCCCTATTAGAAAAATTGTGGATAGAGAAATAACCTTCTAGTAGATTTAACCATTTTTCCAAAACATCCACATCTATTTGACCTTCAAATGTGGGAATATCAAAATTAACTTTTACCTTAAAGGGGGTGGCTACTACAAAGTGGACGCTTGATAAATATTCCTCTATCGTTGTGGGCACTCGCTGAAGGATTTGGGAAAATTGATCCATCATCTCATTCCTCTATTTCACGAGGAATTCCACGAGCAACAGATTAATATGATCTCTTTCTCCATTGTCTTTCCTCTACCATGGGTGGTCATCAGGGTTGGCGAGGATGACCTTCCAAAGGTTCAACCAATTTGAGTTCCAATTCCTAATACCCTGACCTTGTTAGGGACATGCATCGATAAATCGATAAAGAGAATACCACTCTGGTAGAACTGATCTAGATTGATGAGGGAACAAAATGAAACACAAAAATAAGACAGAAACATAAAGATACAAAAATACTCAATTTCTATTAAAGATTGAAATATGATGATACTATAAATGAAAACATAGAGTGAAATGAACTCACTAGAATGGTGGTAGCTTATTTATGAAAAGAGATGTGACAACTACACACATTTGCAAGAACATGATTACAATGAGGCTCCCAAGGCATTTTTAACATAAATCATAAATGAGAAAACCAAAAACATGCAAAACCCTAACCGTGGAAGATGAAATGCCAAAAGTTTTGTGGGCCCCGATGGGGGTAGTTGATACGTCAACTTCCCTAGGGTGTAACTTTTGCATATGATATTCGTTTGGGGTGATTGATACCTATTCTAAAAGGTCTATATGAGGAGTACACATATCGAATGGCCCAATAATTCCAATAGACATCTATTTGGTGCTTCCATGTCAAAAAACGTCGTTTAGGGTCTCAAAATGACCATGAAAGTTTGGGACTTGAAAAACTGTAGAAAAAATGCCATAATGGAAACTTTATGTTGAGCTAGTGGAATAGGTGTTAGACCACCGATGTCCACCTGGAACATTTTATTATTACAAAAATGTGAAATTCAACCAAAATAAGATAATAAATTTCAAATTTAAACTTAAACATGGTAGTTGGGATGGGGGTGATCTATCCATCCTAGGTGGACATGGTTCTTTCTTGTATGAAATCACAACCTATATAAACAAAACAACATTATATTTGATTTCACATAAACAACCTGTATCAGAATAATAGTATATCATTCATATTTCTAGAGAATAAGTAGAGAATTGTGGTGAATTTATCAAAGGTCAAGTTGAATACGCTAGTACAAACTATATTAGAGAAAGGGTTGATTTTTTTCATCGTACAAAATGAGATACTTGTGGATTATTTGGTCTGTAACATTGAATCTCCCCTCATATAGAAAAAAATAGAAAATGTTGAAGTGATTAGGAAGGAATGCATGGTAGTTCTAAGATCCTCTAAACCACCAAAACAAACTTGTTTAAGGATGAGAGAAAATCTCTATAAGATTTGAGAAATAATAAATACATTAAGGAACTCAAGGATAACAAGGGGAACACTACTATCGCAATGAATGAAGTAGATTACCATAACAAACTGATGGAGAACCTCATATGCAGAAGGTACATAGTAATCAATAAAGACCCCAGGAACAAAATAATGCATGCAGTGTCCACAATGATCAAGTGTTCATCTCTTTATGACTCAATTAAGAAGAAGGTCACTATAAATATTGATATCATGTTTCATATATATGGTGCACCCAATATTCATAAAGATGGAATCCCCTTAATACTGATTGTAAACATGATAAGATCTCTAACTTACTCTCTATGAAATTTCTCGCTAAGTTACTCATCTTTCACTGCAAAAATACAAACTCTTTTTTAAAGGACTCATCATAGTTTGTAAAATGTATCAAAATCCAAAATGTAGAATATGATGATATTCTAGTAAGCTTTGACATTGTGTCTCTCTAATCCAAGGTCCTAATGGACCATGCAATTAATGTCATGGAAGACATCACAAAAAATGAAACTAGTAAATTGGTAAAGATATGTCTTAATTCATCACATTTCAACTACAAAGAAAATAACTATGAGAAAATTCATGGTGTAGCAATAGTCTCCTCACTATCACCAGTAGTTGCAAACATCTACATGGATAAATCTGAAGTAAGGGATTTAAATGCCTTTCCACTCACCCTAGGTGTATGGAAATGATACATGGATTATATATTCACCAAAAGGGGACATGCTAAAGAGGATCTTGAAGGCTTCTTCAATCACATCAATAGTTTCTTATGGCACATCAAATTCACCATTGAGATACAAATGTACAACTGAATTTAATTTTTGGATGTAATACTCAATAATAAGGTCAATGAGAGACTCATGTATCAATTCTGCAAGAGGAAGTCATGCATAGAGATATATCTTCATGCATACTATCATCACCATCCAACTCAAAAAGTAATCATCATTCACACCCTTTCCACAAGGGCCACAATAATCTCAAATACAAAAAACTTGAAATATGAACTAGATAACCTTAGTATGGTATTTTTAATGAATGTTTAAAATGATTGGTAGGTAGACAAGGGAATCTACAAAGAAATAAACATAGGAGACTTACATAGGAAAGTGCATATCCCAAAACTCACATTTCCATACATCAAAGGTACCACAAATTGAAGTGGAAAAATACTAAGAAGTACGAACATAATGAAATCCTTCACTCCCACGAAAACCATTAGAATCTTGGTATAATAAATGCATGACTTATTAGATTGTAGGCAATTGAAAGGTGTCTATAAAATCCCATGTTCCCGTGAAAAAGTCTATAATGGTGAAATTGCACATTCATTACAGGTGCACATAAAAGAACATGCAATAGATAATTCTAGAGATTGAGCCTCCACATCAAATCTCACAGCACACTTTGACAACATTAAATGAAGGACACAATTATGACCAAAAATATAACTATTGCAACAATGTTGAAGTGCACAGTTAGTTAATAAAGATGAAAATAGCATTCATTCTGCAAGACATGCACATTCAAACTAAAATAATTTAGAACACAGACTAAAATCATATGAAAAATTTGTTAGTAAGGATCATTTTAATTCATGAATGGATTGTTCCACCATACCTGATTGTGTGGTACATCGAACAAGTAGACTGCTTCTACCATTGCATCAATGGTAAAAAATGACACTGACATTAGATCATTTTTTCTCAAAAAATGGGCCTCTTACAAAAAATATAAAATAATAAGTCATGTGTGACATCAAAGCTAAGGATGCCACATCACATTGCCATATAAGCTAGGTTAATATAACATGATGAGATGAGACTTAAAAATAATAATGATAATTATAGATTCTTGTGCATAAACAATAACTGATAATAAATATCATACAATAAATAATTACTATTAATGTTTAATATGAAAGTAGAATAAATAATATATTACTCATATATGATACTAATATATAATGATAATTTATGATGATGATGTTGATTAACGTCCACTAAGACAAAATTGGTCTATTAGACCTTAAGAAGTTAAGGAATTACTTGGAATTCTTTAGAATATTTTTTTCCTGTGCTCGAAAAGCATTAAGAGAAGCATTCCAAGATCACCATATTTTTGTTGAGTTAAAAGATTATAAAGGTTGGTAGTGTGACAAATATTTTGAATTTGAGATCTAATCTAGGTATAAGTTGGGCAGTCTAAGAGAAAGTTATTTTCATATTCAACCCTCTTAGTGTCACAACAATGACAGACTCTTTCATCCCATGGAAGTTTTTGAATTGACCAATGCCCAGTTTCACTATAAAACTCATGAAAATTTGTTTTCATTTTAGAAATGCTTATTTTTTTCTTTACACTTGTCAAAACAAAGAGATATTTTTAATATTTTCCTTATAATATAATCATAATATAATATTATATAATATATAATATAATCATAATGTAAGTTGAATTAATAACTATACTATAATAATAGTATGAACGAATGTGATTGTATCAACATTAAAGAAAATGTGTAATATGATATAATAATATATTATAATAATATTAAATATATTATATACTCATAATATAATATGAATTACTAACCATAATAAAGTTATGGTATAATAATATAAAATATATAATATAATCATAATGTAATTTTAATTAATAAGTATACTATAATAATACTATGAACGAATGACTGTATAAACATTAAAGCAAATGTGTAATAAGATATAATAATATATTATAATAATATTAAATAACTTATATACTCATAATATAATATGAATTGCTAACCATAATAAAGTAATATTATGAATGCATATATAGGAAAAAACAATATTTATTACACGTTATTATATTATAATACAAATGTGAATGTGAGAGACATAGTAAAGAATATTTGTAGTATGAATTAAAGGAGAAAAGTCCCCATGCACACATAAGTGGATCAAAGTCCACCCCCATGTCCTTCAAATTTTAAGGCCCAAAGGGGTTGGATCCAATGGTGGAAAGTGATGAGTTTTTCACCATTGGGCAAGGTTCAATTCCCGTGAGGGCCTAACTTGGAGCCATGTGGGCATCTTGAGGTTGTGGTCAAACATGTGGCTGCACCCAGAGAAATTATATTAAATAATATTGTGAACCATGCACACATAAGTGGATCAAATCCCACCCCCATGTCCTCCATTTTTTTGAGTAGCACCCGGGGGAAGCTCAATTGACAAGTGTCGTGATATGAAGTTCTATGTTTGATGAGGTTCCGAGTTCAAATCCCCTCAAATTGCCTGTTCCTTTGGAAGGGGCATACAAATGGCACCTGGAGGTTATAGTGGTAGAGGTTAGAATCGACCCCGTTTCATGCGAGTATGAGGCTGCCCAGTTGTCGATTCCGCCAGATACAAAAAATGAAGAAGGAGAAAAGTCAACACATACTAAGTTATGAATTAATACTATTAATCAACTATTATATAAAAACTATATAATACTAAATTAATAAGTATATTACAACTTTATAACTACTAATTAAATATGATATAAGAATTATATAATATTACAAATTAATATATAATATAATATTATTATATAGTAATATGATAATAACAATACATTATTACTTTATAATGGAATTATGGTTGAGATATTTAAATACTTGAGAGGAGGAAGTGATGAAGGCAGAAGGAGAAGGTTAAATGGCTAGGGTTTAAGTGTGATGAATTTCATTGTGCTCTTGATCAGAGGGAGACATGTAGGTACAATACTGAAATAGGGGACTCGGATATGGTAGACAACCCCACAAGTCAAGATAGAATGGTGGCTCAGATCGCATCAGAGAAGAAAACATTCAAAGATGTGGTAGAATGAGTATGCAATTCACGAGAAGACAATGTATAAATTTGGGGGGGGGGATGTTAGGTAATATCCAAACAAAGCCACCCAAGTAGAAGGAGAAAGAACAGGGAAAGGATATAGAGCCTATCAAATACCATGCAGATAAGCATATGAGGAATGGATGTTTGGATAAATCAAGCGATAGCCCAAGATATGAAGTTACAATGTCACACACACATTGGAGATACCATCTAATGGATTAAATACCTCTCCATAATTGAAAAAGTTATGGATGTATGGCCCTAGAAAAGGGAATTATTGGTGTGGATGAAGTCATGGTTGTTACACACCTAAGTGTCACACTACCAAGTGTTGCAATTAAGTGTCACACTTTACCAAGGGTCATTGGCCCTTTTTGAGTATGATCACTCCCTTGCCCATATGTAGAGGAGGATGAACCATTATCATTTCTCCTTGCCTAGTTTTAGGGGAGCGATACTATCACCTTGTGTTCAGTTTTAGGGGAGCGATACTATCACCCTGTGTTCAGTTCTAGGGGAGAGATGAAGTGGTTACAACCATCATACCTTATTTTGAGGGGATGTTTCCAAGAAGTTTTAGTTGGTTAGGGGGTGGTTCAAGCTACCATCTATCCAAGGAAAGTTCAATCTTGTATGTTCAACCAATTCCACATTTGATCCTATCATCTCCTCAAATTATGCTATGGTTCTTATGCCTCAACTACTATATAATGAAGGCCATTCTTGGGTGAAAGGAGAAATAACTTCAAAGGTATCATACTATTGGTATTGTGACATTCAAAGGGTTGGAAATGAGATATTGGAGGAGCTATTACAACATCAACACCAAAGTTGTAAGTTATTTATTGCTTTCCATATAATATAACTTGGCCTATTCCCCTTTTGCTTATGTTTCTTATTGTATGCATGTCTATTTTTTCTTAGTTCAATATAGATATATCTTTTTTGCATGTTGTGGAAGAAGGAAGTATTTTTTTTGTCTCTTGCAATATTCCTCTTGCACTAGGAACTTGGACATTAAGATCAAGGGTTGGAGCAACGTGGACAACCAATTGAAAGGAGGTAGGTCATCTATCCCATTCTCTCATATTCTCTTCTCATTATATTTATGGGCATATAGAATAGATTTAAGGGGAAAGTAGGGAACCATTTGTTACCTTTAATCTTGAATAAAAGGAGTCTTGATCCAAGGGGGGTTTCACCTATCTGTAGGGGAAAATTTTCCACAAAAAAGGTGGAAGGTGGAAGGTGAAATGGAAAATAGATCTATATATCATATCAAAGGGATTATTCACTGCCATATTTTCTTCAATAAAGGATAGAGAAAAAATCTTTGAAGAGGGTCCATATTTTTTTAATTTGGTAGGACTTCACATGCGGTACTAGACAAAGAGATTTTCTCCAGAGGAGGGTTTCACAGCATCCCTAGTCTAGATCCAATTGTACTTTCTTCCAAGGGAGTTTCGGTATCAGGAAACTCTTGAGGGAATAAGAAACAATCTGGGACCGTTCATCAAAATATCAAAGGTAACAAAGTCATCGAAGTACATATCATATGCAAGAATATGTGTTTATATGAATATTGTTGGGGCTCTTCTGGAGTCATTTATGATCTTGTATCAAGATAATGACTAGACACAGACCTTGTATTATGAACATATACCCTTCAAATGCAGGAAATGTCATGTTCATGGACATCTATTTAGGGACTTGTTAGGAAATTATACTTCCATACTAAACCTAATAGAAAAGAGGAAGAAAGATTTAACTTAGAAAATAAATGACAAAACAAACACACTATACACATATATTTTACCCTCAAAACACATGTATATAACCTAGTTGTACCCTTTAATTATTTTCTTTAGTTATAAAAATTCTTATTTCATAATGGATTCACAAGTCTCTTTATCAAAAGTTCTACATCATACAAATTGCACTTCCATTTCTCTTCCACGTACATATTGCAACATTGTAAAGGCCCTCTATATACATAAGAACGGTTGAGCAACTCTAATGTTATAAACATTAATTATGATAACATAGGGTATTTTTTATTTTTTTTATTTTTAGTAAGCAATCTTTGAATAGACAAATATTCAATTGACGACATTGTTTAATTTACAATAACCTTTAACACCTTTACCCATTATTAATACCAACGAACATTTATTTAATGAACATACTATTTGCATAATTTACCCAATCACTTTTGCGAGAACTACAAAGAACTTTCGTTTAACACAGGTCTTTTCAAATAAGCAAAGGAAAGTAAGATATTATCAACTAACATACATTATTATGAAATTTCATGACAATTATCTTGAAGAATTATAAAATTTTACACTGACAACTCATACAACGTTTATTGAGCAAGGTAGTATAATTACTTATTTATTCAATGGTAATTTCATCAAATCCACTACTCTTGCAATAACTAAGACTATAAACAGTTAATCCAATTTGTCAAATTTCCATAGTAAAAGTTATTGCCAACTTATTGCTTATAAAATCTAATTCAAAAATTTAACCTTGAAATTTAATAAAACTACTTTCATTTAAAGGAAATCAATCTCTTCGTTTATTCTATAAATGTAATTATTAACTTTATATATATCCTTTCATACAATTACTAATTAAATTAACATATAATTATTATTTATATATATGTGACCTAAATAAATAACAAACAAACACACACATATATATATTTTTTCTATCTAACAACAATCTTATTTAATATAAATAAAGTTCGGCCCTCTTCTTTTCCTTTTCGATGGGAGAGAGTAATTTAAAATTTCATAAGATTCTAACTTGAAATAGATCGCTTCTCGGTAATAAGGTTCATGAGGGAAGATTTATGTAGAAATACAGGGTAAACCCTAAATTTGAAACCTTTGACAGTGGCCTCATATGAAGGTTGTGCATTTAACATATTTTTGATAAGAAGGAACACACATTAATCCAGAGTAGCCTGTTGAATGGAATGAAGATAAGTAATAGATACTCTGAGCGGATGCTAGTCACTACTAGTCGATTAAATTATCTGCTCGTCTGAAATCAATGTGTAAATAAAAGTTGTTTTAATGCAACGAACATAACACCAGAAATATTAACCAGTGTCCTTAACTTGCGTATATTAAATACCATTAATCTCTCTAAGATCCATAATGTAATTAAAGTGACTCAACAGTTTATTTACTGAATTCACAAAACAACAACTAAAATATTAAATCGACTACTTTGTGTGACTGTAGTATCCTAGAATTTGATGGTGCAAGGTACTACTTTGTGTGACTGTAGTATCCTAGAATTTGATGGTGCAAGGTAGAAGTTTTGTGTTCAGTACAATCTGAAAATCAAAACAATGTTTCTTTTACCCAACCTTGGCACTGCACACGGTTGATATCATGGGTCTTAAGAATCAAAACAACATGTAATCAAAGGGACAAGGAATACTACTACTGCGAGCAAAACTAAAGGAAATTCCATATTCTAATGTGGTGTTCGGTGTAAGTGTTTAGAACTTTAAAAACTAGCACAACCACAAATTCGTGACTGGTGAACGCTGAAAGGACGGCTTGCAAAACCTGAACCGCCGGGAAAGAGAAATGGTCCAGAGGTGGACAGAAGGAGTCAGAAGGAGTTGGCTGGAAGGTCAAAGGTGGACGAAATGAGTCGGAAGGAGTTGGCTGGAAGGAGGCAGTTTGTCCAGAACGTGGCTGGTGAAGGCCAAAGGTTTAGGTTGGCATAGAAAATGAAACCCTAATCACTCATACCTGGCAATCAGCTAGCCACCATAGTAAATTTTAAATATGATTAAGTAAAAGTAAAAAAATAAGCATGTAAATTGATGTCTTTATAATAGTGAGGAAGTTAGTGGTTGAAATCACAACCATTGATTTATTAGGACTACTAAGAATATTCCATCAATATTTAATCTTGTCCATACAAAACTGATTAAGCACTAAAAACCTATTAAATGTGTCCATAGTCAATAGGTGTACGCCTTTCGGCGTAATAAAAGGTGGAATCTTGTTCGATGTGAGTAAACAACTCCACCATATAGAAACAAACCAAACTTTCAACAAAAAGTTGTATTTTATGACTAATAAACGCCGAAAGGCTATAATAGCTAATGTAACATCGTGGTCTCCACCAGGCGCTGCATAGGTAGAGGAATGTCTTTCTATGCCTTCGGCCTCGAGCTTGATATTTATGGAAACCCAAAAAGACGAAGATGGAGAAGACAAGAGCTTGATATCTCTTCAGAGCTTGATATCACGTCTGTAATCTGGGCTGGGGATGAAACGCTCCACAGAATCACCCACTTCCCTCCCTCCCATAGATAGGAAAGTTGGTTAGTCCGTTGTTCCATATTTGTTGCGCTCCAGGTGGTTGTAAATCTTTAGAATGGTTCATCGACAAACACCACATGGATTCTTTCTACAACTTTGAACCACCTTTCTTTAGCGCTTCAACTTTTAGCGTTTGCCCAGAGCTAGCCCATGTGTTGTTGCAACCAGCCCAGGTGTTGCTGCTCCAATCTATAAGACACATCGCTAATGCAGAAAATGAAACGCTCAGTTGGGTTGGCCATCCAATATGAAACATATGGACAACTAATAATCCAAATGTGGTAATACCAAAGATTAATTATTTGAACGTGGCAATCATATGTATTCAAATGTGGTAATACCAAAGATTAATTATTTGAATGTGGCAATCATATGGTGCTACAATAATTTCTCAATATGATTAGGTAAATGTTAAAAAGTAAACACGTTAACTGATGCATTAAAAAATACAAGAAAGTTATGAAGAATAAATCACATTCATTGATTTGGGAGGACAACTAAGAATATGCCAGCATCTTCAATTGTTAGCCATCAGATTAGAATTTTAGATTAAAAGATGATTAATTGTGTCCATCTCCAATAGATATACGCATTTTGACGTAACTACTCCACCAAACAGAGACAAACCAAACTTTCAACAAAAAGTTATAAGATTCTTGTAAGATATGTGAAAAATGTTAGTTCTCTAGGATCCACGCTTGGATAGATAATTAAATTTATTAGTACAATTTTGATCTTGTATAGATCGAATACAACAACAATGATCCCTCGTTTCAAACCTTCGTGCAATCGTTGATACAAAACTTAGTTATCAAGTAGAACGAACAGGTAAAACAATATATAAACTCAACACGTCTCCAACTAAAATTTAGATGACTTATTATAGTTAATCCTTAATCATAGAAGGGCCCAAGATAAAAATGTAATTGCGTATCATGTGTGGATTTGATCTATATTAAATTTTCAATTTTTCAATGAATAAAGGATATCATGTGCATTAGGCATTTATTTCTTTCAGGGTATCAAGTATACATAGTAATGCGATCATCAATTTCTAATAATTAAATGATATAAAATGCAATCTACTGCCATGGATTATTCAATGTTCAATAAGCTATAACTTTAGGTTGAAGTATAAATGTAAGGGGTGTTGACGCCCAAAAGCACAACATGGAATCCCTTCCTACAAATGGGTTGAAATGCATGTATATTTAATAATATACTAAATAGGTGGGACCCCATTATGTGAATGATGATGAAATACACTTTTATTTTATTTACGCTCAGGACTACCTTCTGAAATTGATTCTACAGTTTGGGAATAAACCTAGAAATTCGAAACAACTTTCCATGTGAAATGGAGTGATGATGGGTGTGTTGGCAATTTAATTTAAAAAAGAAAGGGAAAGGGGAAAATGTTTGTTTTAATAAGCATCCTGGTTATTCTTTCTACACATATGTTGACTTGTTGTTCAAACCACAAGCACGAGCCACATATAGTTATGGTGTATTGCACTTATGGTATACTCGTTATTGTTGTGGACAGTGGATAACTTTTACAAGATGGATATCCTTCACTAGCAAGGAATGTGAGATATAACACGTTTTGGTGCTAAGTGTTGAGTATACGTTAAGATTTACGAGTTTAATTTTTTTTTTGGATTGAAATTTTATGTGGAAAACATAGTCGAATATGTGTTGGAAGTATTGGGTGTGCTTGTAATTGGTTCTAGTTGATGGAAATTAATGTGAGAAACGACGTGAAATTATTGCACACCACTCTAACCCTACCTCGAGGTCGCCACCCTCACTTGGGTCACATTTGTGTTGGTTGCTTTGGCTGGTGTTTCCTCCGTCTTGCTCAGCCTTGGGAAGAATAGTGGTGCTTTTTGGTTTTCTGGCATTCTCCTTACATGTATGTTGGATCTTACCTCTCCATTCATGAACTGTAGCTCCGCTCCGAATACAATCATGATGTTGGATCTTATATTTTCTTATAGACTGTGTTTTCTTTCCAAAGTTTATAATGGGTGTATGTGGGTATCATCGTTGTGCAAATTGCATTTTAATGGAGGTCCCTCCATGTTGGAATTTAAATGTTTCAAGATGAGAATAATGGTTGAAATTCAGTTCTGTTTGAATTATGTGATTGCGTTGCGCCCAGAACGAATGATGCTATGTTTCTATAGTTGTTGGAAAATAGTTATGGAAAATAGTTATGGAAAGTATTTTCAGATTCACTCATCTCTGGTGATTCAAATTCAAGGGTTTTTCTCCGTGAAACAAAAGAACAGTTGGTTTTTTTCTTGCATAACGCCATACCCTTTACCCAATATTTGGAATACATGTAGCTCCTTGAAATTATCTTTCCACTATTTTTGAATATATGTGAGACATGCATATTTTCCTTGCGACTACCAGGGGAGGTCCATGGAAGGTATATTATGGAAATAATGGTAAAATGGTTTTTACAAACCCCTTATGAATGTCTCACCTTTACATTTTCCTAGACCTTGGTTATTTTATCTGATATATGTAAATTGGTATATTCAAACTCTGGTCTTGAGTATGTTATAGTGTTGACAGTGGGAAATATTGGTTGTATGCATTAAGTCTTGGATCATTTGTTATTATCTATGAGGGTTTGGTCGAATTTGAAGTTATATGATGATTATATAAAACGATGAGCACCAGTTTCACATGGGTTTTCAAACCTAGTCTATTTATGAAACAACTATTGAGGTTGTGATACAAGCGTTGAATAGTGAAAGGTTGATTGCTTTATGGTTTTTTCTTACCCCCCACGCACGCTTGAATTATTCTGGTTTTATTTCCTTTGAATGAATCTCTTAAAAGTTTCTTTTAAAATCTCTGCTAATTGAAAAGGAAGTTATGAAGTTTGACAGTCCTGGAACTTTCCTGGGGTTTTTATTTGGGTAATATAAAATGGCAGTGTCTCGGAGTTGAATTATTAAACAGAGAATTTTTTTGGCAAATGATGGTGATGACGATTTTCAATAAATATTGTTGCATATAATGTAATAGTAATCATCTTTTTCCCTTTCATTATCTCACTTTTTTCTCATTATATGCCTACCTCCTTCCCAAATACTTTTAAACATCCCATGTTTTATTATTATGAATTTCATTTTTTTTTAAGAAAAGGGAAAAGATTAATAACAAAAGAAAGAGACTAGATGATGATTCGTGTTGGAAGTTTGGATATGGATACATTTTTTGTTACTTATGCATTTTATTGAACAATATCCATTGTCCGTTTCCCATCCATGCTATCATTTTACGCTCATTACAAATCCCCCCATCTTCCCAATAGCCCTATCACTCCCTGTTCAAATGGAGATTGATTGTTGAGTTTAAAAGTATTGATGGATGGATTGCATGATCTTCTATTGTGAATGATAGAGCCAACCTTTTGATTTTATTTAGGTAGAGTATTGATGCATGGATTGTTAAGAGTTTTTCATAACATGTTTGGAATATTTCTCCAGGATGAGTTTCTTTAGCAGAGGCAGCAATGGAAGACGTGTTAATAGAGGTGATAATAGAGGTAGAGGAAATAATTGGTAGAGAGGCCATAGAAGGCCACAATTTTCGATACATTTTGACGCTAATCCACAAGAGTTGAATCAACTTTTCCAAGCTAGTTTCTTTTAATCTAGTTTGGCAAGTAATTCTGCAACCTATACCTAAGAGGCCTCCTTACTATCCATGTCAAAATGTATCTGGTATTCACGTACCCCCTCATGTGTCTATGCATCCAGAACCACCTATCAATGATGGTTGGAAATAGATCGTTCATCAACCTATAGCTAATCACCATGGTTGGCCCACTATGTCTTTTCCATTACCCCCTCCTCCACCACCAATAAATTCAAATTCCCAAGTTGATCACGTTGTCTCACCAGTACAATACTCCCATGCAAGTAAAATGCTAAAAAATGGTGTTCCCAAGACAGAGCTAGATAAAGGAAAAGGAGTGGCCACTCCCTCCAAGTCATCCACAGATTCCTATGAATCTGTGTCCTCTTGTCTTCATCTCAAAGATGATTGTTCACATGTCATCAGTGCAGTCCACCCACAAGGTTCCCATAAATTGAAGGCTATTGCATAGGATAAATTAGAAATGGGATCTAAAGAGGGCAACATTGAAAAGAGGCAAAATGCCTCTCATAACAAATATGGGTTTTAATGTTGATTAGTGTTATTTTCTATTGAGGCCACTCTTTTTATTTTGACAATGTTTTGGACAACAAATACATATTTAGATAGTGTTTTGGACAACATGGATATAATGTTATTTTTGGATATAGTCATGTTCTATATTGTTGATATTAAAATATTCAATCATTAATATGAAGATGGGAGTTACAAGGCGAATGTTTGAAGCAAATGTTTGGGGTGTTATACTTCATGTTTTGATGATTATTAAATAAATTGAAAATGGGAGTCACAAGGGGTCCCACCTATTTAGTTATTATTTAATTAGACCCTTACCTATATATATTGTTATTTATTTGTATCAACTAATTAGTTGAGATAATAAGCTTAACAAAAGAAAGGTATTTTAACTACCATAACTTATTGAGAAAGGATAAAATGTCAATCAAATGAAGAGACAAGGGCAAGAGATAATAGAGGGAGAACTTTTGCTATAAGTTTCACTCTATACTTGTGTGATACTTTCATTTTTCATTCATTCTGAGTTTACTAGAAGGATTAACCATCTTTATGACAACAAGGTCTTATTGAAGGAAGCACGATTCAAAATTGAATCATATATTTCAGTAGATTGTCTTTAAAGGTGTATGATTTATCTTTGGAAGTTTTTGTGTTCTTATTTGTTTATGAATTAAATTTTATGACTGATAAAGAGTATTTTTTAGAGTCAAGTGACAACATTTTGTGGAAAGCGGATCCATATCTTTAGCTTCAATTTTCTTTTATTATCATAGTCTTTTTATATGGTGCCCATCAGAGGCTTCTAAATTTGACTTTGGTCCCTACCCTCACAGGGGTTTGTAAAGAGAATTCAACTTTTTATCTCAAAATGAAATCAATATAAAAATCAGATTTCTGATTTCAGTCTCACATATGTATTTTGATGATTTGGTTCATATTTGTATCTTATCTCCATGTACATACTCATGTAATTTCTGTTTATTTCATTTCTCTTTCACAATTACATATAATATTGTTAGGCGCATGCCCATTTATGGGAAAAGGCTATTTTTGGAGAGAAAAGCATGAAGTGGGAGAAAGATAACTGGCAGGAAAACCAAAACATACAAGGTAAATCTGCATGCAAAGAATACCTAACCATGCTAGGGTTAGGGTTTTGGTAAACATTGTAAAACAGTTGTCAAATTGATAGGTGAGTATAAATATAGACCTAGGGAGTCTAGGTTGGGGGCTTTCTTGGTTGCTCCTAGAGTTTGGAGTTAGAAGATGTGTTATCGCATAAGAACATTTTATGCATAACTTGTTCTTGTGATAAGTTGTTGAGATGTATAAAGTAAGTAGGGTAGATCTTGAGGGTTAGATCATAGGATGAGGACCCTAGTGTGATCTAATCTGCCTCATTAAATATCTTGACCCAATTGAGGGAGAATTGTAATGCGTGCAACACCATGACTTTGGAGAAACTTTAATAAATGAGAAAAGAAACCAAATATTTGTGGATGTAGCCTAGGAGGGGGTGAACCATGATATATCACATGTTATGTGGACTGATCATTTTTTATTCCTTTACTGTCAATGGTTAGATATTAGATAAATGCATGAATGACTTAGTTAGAACTGTTGATTTTCAGGTACGAATGACATAATAGTTATTATGAATGAAGGATATAATAAATGAATAAAGACATAAAGTACAATCCCATATCCCCACTCATTCCCAGGTTGTAATAACTTGAGCGTTGCATCCACCCATAGAACTATCTCAGGTGAGACTGCGCAGTGCACCCTATGTACTACGCTTCCTTTTTGTTAAGAACCAATATCAGATCTGCAAATATACTTCAGAAATAACCAAGAATAAACCATAAACCATTCACTATAACATGGACACAAGAAATAGAGAAAACCCTTGAGGTAGGGTAACACCATATATTAATCCTTATGGAAGGATAAAACTCCTCAAGCA
>ML783372.1:746881-763809 GCA_009831015.1 Picea engelmannii | reverse complement strand
GCATTTACAAGAAGAAGCATAAAACTTAACACATAAGTTTATCTTGCATATTTATACACATGAAGCAAGGTCCTGTAAAGTTTATTTTAATGAAGTAGGGGTGCTTGCATAGCATAACAAGTCAGCCTTCTATTTTCAGATCACCTGCTTTGATGACTCGATAATGCTGGATCCTTTGTTGTCGAGTGCCCTTGATCTATCTGTCCACAATCTGATCATTGGATACCTATTGTATGGAGTCGGGGTTGAGCTCTGTTGGTGTCAGTTGTTCTGCTACTTCTGAGGTGTCTAATAATGGTGGGAAATAAGGGCGAAGGAGATCCATGTTGAACACTGGGTGCAGGCCAAGGAAAGGAGGAATGGTGAGCTCAAAAGAATTATCCCCCACAACCTTGGTGATAGTGTACGGTCCATAACGGAGTGGGAAAATCTTCCGATGGGGTCCTGTAAGGCGTTCTTTCTGCAAGTGCAACCAAACTTTGTCGCCCACCTGAAACTTATGCCGCACCCCGTGTTGATCATGGCATTGTTTGTACTTGTCATTGGACTTCTGTAGGATATCCTGAACCTGTTGGCGGATGTGTTGGATCCGCTCAATGAACCAGGTGGCTTTGTCAGCTTCAGTTGGAGCAGGAGATGAGTCAGTCAAGGTGACCGCAAGGGGAAGTGCAACATCTATGGGACCCAATGGTTGGAATCCCAACCCCACTTGAAAGGGGCTGTGGCCGGTTGAGCTATGCAAGGATCGGTTGTAGCTATGCTGGACATAAGGAAGGCTCTCATCCCATGTGTGAGGGTTATTTGAATTATACATGCGAAGGATATGCATAATCAATCGATTTACAACCTCGGCTTGGCCATCTGTCTGGGGGTGGAAGGCCGTGGATTTGGTGAGCTTGGTGTCCAGCAGTGACCAGAGGCTCGACCAGAATGTGCTGAGAAATCGAATATCCCAATCTGAGACAATGGTTTGTGGGATTCCAAAATGTACCCAGACTCGTTCAAAGAAGAGCTTGGCAGTGGCCTCTGCTATGATGCTCTTCTTACAGGCAACTAGAATCACCATCTTAGAAAAGAGATCAACAACCACAAAAACACAGTCATTTCCCCACTTGGTGGATGGGAGGCCCGACATGTAGTCCATTGAGATGGATTCCCATGGCCTGTCAGGAGTAGGAAGAGGGGTGTACAAGCCCTGTTTCTTAGTGGTCGGTTTGGCAATATCACAGGCAGTGCATGACCTAATATACTTGCCGACCTCTTGTTGAAGTTTCATCCAGTAGAAATGTTTCTGTAGCATCACCACTATCTTTTCGACATCAAAGTGTCCTGCCACCCGACTATAGTGGGCTTCCCAGATCATCTTTTCTCGCTCACTTGATGGAACACAGATATGGCCCAGACGACACAACAACCCATCCTGAAGATGGAAATTATTGACAACTTCATTTTCACCCAACATTTGGTAGGTGGTGGTGAATTCAGGGTCTGTCTCAAAGAGTTGGGGCTATCCAGATGTCTCATGGCCACAAGAGTCTAGCACCATCGTGAGTGCAATGACTAGCGGTCTGCTAAGGCAATCAGCGACGTGATTGGTGCTTCCTATTTTATACTTGATGTTGAGGTGGAATTGCTGCAAGTATGTGGACCACTTTTGATGGCGGCCATTTTGCAGTTTTCCCTGTGTCTTCATGAACTACAGTGGCCTATGATCAGTGTGGATGAGTGTCTCCTTCCCAAGAATGTAATGTCTCCACTGGCGACATGCTTGCACAATGGAGTACATTTCTTTGTCGTAAGTAGGGTACTTACAAATAGTATCTGACAATGTCTCACTATGATAGGCCACGGGGTGGCCATGCTAAGTGAGAACGACGCTCACAACATAGTCTGAAGCATCTGTCTCGATCTCAAAGGGATGCTACAGGTCTGGTAGTGAAAGTACTGGGGCTAAGCACAAGCGCTGCTTCAAATCATCGAACGCTTGTTGTTGGGACTAGCCCCATGCAAATTTCACCTTACCACCACCCCTGTTTATTTGGCTGAGGGCCCAAGCAATATGGGAGAAACCCAACACAAACTTGTGGTAGAAATTAGCAAGTCCCAAGAAGCTTCGAAGCTCAGTGAGTGTTGTTGGGGCTAGCCAGTCACGGATGACTTGGATCTTGGCTGGATCCACATGTACGCCATGATGATCATTGATGTAGCCCAGGTAATGGACCCTTTCCATGTCGAAGGAGCATTTTTCTAGGTTGGCGTATAGCTTGTACTGCCGTAGGGTGTGCAGAACCTATTGAATATGCTGCAAGTGTTCATCCCAAGTATTGTTGTAAATTAGAATGTCATCCAGATACACCACTACAAAAGTATTGGTGAATGGTCATAGGATATCGTCCATCATCCTCATGAAAGTGGCTGGAGCATTTGTCAAACCAAAGGGCATGACCAACCATTAAAAAATTCCTTCCTTTGACTTGAAGGCAATCTTCCATACATCTGTCTATTCTATCAGGCCCTGGTGGTAGCCAGACTTCAGATCAATCTTACTGAAGTATTTGGCCCCCGTGAGTTGATCAAGGAGGTCATTGATTCGGGAAATCAGGTACCGGTTTCTGACAATGATTTTATTCAGAGCCCGGTAATCAATACAGAGTCACCAGGTTCCATCTTTCTTCTGTACCAGCACGATTGGGCTCCCGCAAGGTGATGAGCTAGGGAGTATGTTCCCCTTGTGGAGCAGTTCTTGGATCTGTCTCTTGATCTCCTCATTCTCTAACAAAGAGCGATGATAGACTGGCCCATTGGGAAGCGGTGCGCTGGGGGTGAGATCGATGGGGTGCTTGACCTGGCAGTGAAGAGGTACCCCTGTAGGTGAGGAGAAGATATCCGAGTATTCTTCTACAACCTTATCTACTTGCTTCTGCTGTGTGGAGAGGTCAGCCGCAGAGACCCTAGATGTGGCTGCGATCTTTCGCTTATTCTGAGAGAGAATCATGAAGAAGACAAACTTCCCCATATAAGAGATGAACTTCCTGCATTTCTTAGTAGAGATCAAGGAAATAACACTAGGTGGGACTGCCTCGGGTATCCTGTACAATTTCCTATTCAAAGTAATAATAACACTACGAGGCCTAGACTCATATACAGCATGACGTTTCCATAAATAAGGTTGGACCAAAAGAACATCGCAAACGTCAAGAGGAGAAACATCACACAATACCTCATCTTTGAAGGGCTTGATGTCGTATGACAGTCGACATTGTTGGCCGACGCGAAGATCACTTCCTTGGTGGAGCCATCCAATGGTGTAGGGTTGTGGGTGCGACATTGTTGGCAAGGCCATCCGCTTGATGACCTCTGCTGAGATGAGGTTCTTCTGGCTACCACTGTCAATGATGAAGTGCAGTGGGGTGCCTTTTACCCACATCTATGAATGGAAGAGGCGCTCTCCTTCTTCTGGCTCGTCTGGTTCACCAGGCTGGATCTTGGTGGTAGCAACGGTGGCATTGGGTTCCGCGTCAATGATCCATCTTCCCCTTTCTGGTTCTGTCTCAGAGTCAGAATCTGCATCTGATTCAAAGGCTTTCACTTCGGCCACCAACGACTGCTTTAAGTGACAGTCAACATTGTTATGCCAAGGGCTCTTATGGAAGTCGCACCACTTCCCGGTATCTTTCTTTGTCTTTTCGGTGTCCTTCTTTGCTTGCGGCTTGTACTGGTTTTCTTGATACTATCTATCTTTTCTTTTTCCTTTGTTCAATGGGTTGGGGCTTCCCTTTCCTGGCTTTTGTTGTGAGGGGTTCCTAGGCCCAAATTGTCCCATATTTTGTTTGAGCTTCTGCTCGATTTTGACGGCATATCGGTAGGTCGCGCCCAAGGATGAAATGTCTAGAAATTCCATTTCAGTCTGGATGTATCTATGCAGAGAACCAAGATACTTGAGCACTAGATGTCGCTCTGAATCTTTGATACCCAACTTAGTGCACAAGGTATGGAAGATATTTGTGAAATCTGGCACTGCTTGGTCTCTTTCTTGCCACAGTGTGGTCCATTTGGTATACAGGTCGTCATAACTTCCGACAGGGTAGTATTGTTCCTTAATAGCATCCCTGAAGGATTCCCAGGTGGCCATGACTGAAAATAATGAGGTTTCCTCTGTTTCCTTTTGCTCATAGAAAGTGTCCCACCAATCTTTGACATGGGGAACAACTTTGAGGAGTGAAAAAGTAATCTTTTCTCTATTCGAAAATTTATGAACAGAAAAATACCCTTCTAGTAGATTCAACCACTTGTCTACAACATCTGCGTTTATCTGACCTTCAAATATAAGAATATCAAATTTTATTTGTACCTTGAAGGGGGCGGTGCCTCCGTTCGAAGAAGATGCATCGCCTGTTGGTAGTCGTTGAAGGATTTGCGCGAAACTATCCATCATCTCATTCCTCTGTTGCGTGAGGGATTCCTCAATCGACAGTTTGAAAGGATCTCATGTCCCATCATATTTATTTTCTCCTGCCATGGGAGTTCGCTTGGGCGTGCGAGAGCTTCTGTCCTCAAGAGAAACAAGCTCGAGACCCAACTCTTTGTACTCTGACCTCGTTGGGGACATGCATTAAGACGACAAGGAGCAGACCGCTCTGATACCACTGATCCAGATTTTATGAGAAGAACGAAATGAATACAGATTATTAACAGGTTCTTAACACAAAATAACAGAGATACAGTAAAAATGGTTTTCTATTCAATAACGAAATAAGTTGAAACTGTAAAATGCAGCGGAAACAAGCTTGCTGGAATGGTGGCGGCTTATCTCTGAGAAGAGATGTGATGGCAGCATGCATTCACAAGAATAAGGTTACAATGAGGCTCTGAAGGCATTTTTACAATAATCAAGAATTACAAAAACCCTAGACATCCAAAAACCTAACCCTAGGAGATGAAACGCCAAAAGTCATGTAGGCCCCGTTTGGGTAAGCTAGTACATCAACTTCCCGGGGTCGTAACTTTTGCATACGATCTCTGTTTTAGGCATGTGATAGCCCGTTGGAAAGGTATCATCGAGGAGATTTATTTTGGGGGCTCACTCATGCCTTCAACTATCATTGAGGAGATCGATACCGAAAAACCTTCATTTAGGCCCTCAAAATGGCCCCGGAAGTAAAAACTGCTAAAAATAGTAAAATGCCAAAAATGTCAGAAAACTGTTTTGAGCCAGTTGGAAAAGGTGGGTGGCCACCGATATCCATCTAGATCAAATAATTTGTCTGGGAAATTGACTAGAGATTCAAATTTTTAAAAGGGAAATTGTGGTATTCCATGAATGACATGCAACATAGGAATTTGTTTGTAAATTCTCTATTACCACATCTAAAATACCCACTCAGGAAACATAAATTCCAGCCTTAAAACTGGAAGAAAACCAATATCATATGATAGATCCAACCATAGAGGAATTGAAGGAGGATCTAAAGAATCTAACCTTTCAAACAAATTAGAATAAGGGAAAGGACAAGAGAGAACCTATTTGGTGTACCACATGCAGGACATAAGGACACCACAAGAACAAATGCCCAATGTTCGCGTAATATATGGCAACAAGAATGCCAAATCCCTTTCCAACAGGAGGACCCTGGTGCGAGATTTGTAAAACACATGGGAATGATCCATATCATTGTACTATGATGCAGAAGTACCAGACTGTACCAAAGAATGCATACTGTACTTTTTGCAAGTCAGTAGGGAACGATGATAAATATTGCAGAACAATGGATCTAATTAGGGAACAAACTTTAGATACGTATAAGGTGCAAGAATAAATGATGACAAGATAAGATGCAAATCATTTTAATCAGGTACCACCTCAATATAACACTGCACCACAAAAGTATAACAATGCACAACTGCAGTACAACACTACGCAACCAAAGTATAACACCGCATAGTACAATCAGGTACCCCAATATAATACACCATACACAGATCGCGTTGGCTGCAGAGGTGGAGGATGAGGTAGACAAGGATTTGGATGAGGAAGAGGTCCAATAGTGTGCCATAACTGCCAACAATTAGGGAATTATGCAAGGGAATGTCCACTTCCGTCTGTGACATGCATGTATTGTCGCAAAACAGATAACGATACAGAGGATTTTACAACACTATTGGGGAAGATATAGGAAAAGAGAAATAAGAATAATCATAATGTATAGTGGATCTCTACATAAGCTAGAGAGGATGGCAGGAATATCAACATAGTCACACACGCAGTCGCTAAAACATGAGATGATGTGTTCAAACAAGAGCTCGTACAACACTAGTGGGTGAAGAAGAATACTCAGCCACCAAAGTAGTTTGATGTAGGAAAGGAGAAGGAAACCTTCAAGAAGGAAAGACAAGATTTTATCATGAAAAAAATTTCATCTACATCTGCCACACAACATACTCAAGACATCCCCACGTATGAAATCCCGTCAGCAATGGACCACACCAATGAAGTACACCCTGGAGACCAAGTAATCAATATCTGAACTTTTTTGCAATCCCATGTTCAATTATTCAAAGATCCATCATTTGTTACAATCTTATAGAATCTTCTTGATATATGTAACAAAAGCACCGAGGGGAAATTAGAACAAAGAATAGTCAATCACCTCCATGCAAGAAGGAGGAAAAGAAAATAATTTAGATTGAATGCCAATATCAAATATTTTAACATGGGAGATGTTATATTGGACCTAGGATCTAAAGTAAATGTCTTACCAAAGACGACATGTCAAAGCATGGGAGAGACAACGTTAGGCTACTCACCAGTTCAATTGAAGTTAGCAAACCTACACAGAGTTTTGGAAATTGGGAGGATGAAAGGAGTGACAGTATATTTGGAAGGAGTGTGCACTAAGGTAGACTCCAAAGTCATTGAAATAGTAGATGGCACAACAACATATCCTGCATTTCTTGGAATGGATTGGGCATTTTATAATCAAGCCATAATTAATATGAAGATAAGGAAAATGAAATTTGAGTTACAGGAATACCGAGTCATTTCACCCTTGGACCCATACGAAGCCAAAATATTTGTGGAACTGACCTGTCTAGATTTAGAAGAAATCAACCAGCTGTATAGAACCATTGTGTACACAAAATATTACATTAATCCAATTGCAGATGGGGTACTCAGCTGGAGAAGTATCACCTCATGTGCTTCTGATTTAGATACAGGACTAGAGAATTGCCAGCAATGCCTACACGAGGTATCTACAAGAAGGTACGCAAGAATAGACTGCGTAGTAAGATGGGTGGGTACATAAACCAGAGAGCCTCCCAGTTTTCATGGCATAAACGACTTAGAAGAGTTCCTGACAAAATATGAGGAGGAAGTATTAGATAATTAGAGGCTCTTATCCCTAGATATCACACTTAAGGATACACCTGCAAGATGGTGGGGTATGGATAAGGAAAAAATACAAGATTGATATAAATGAAAAAGATTAATGTGCATCAGATTCGATGCAGACCAGAATAGCAGTGCAATACATAGGTATGCTGGACAATGAACACCAACATAGCACTTCGAAAAGTGTAGAACACTATGGAAGAGGACACCACCAGTAGAATGTCCTCATTACTTCATTCACAGCCTAGAAGGAATCCTATAAAACTTTTATGTATACCAAGAACTTAATAGAGGTACCACTGAATGGATAGTCTTGCAGCAAAACTTCGTAAGAACCTTCTCATTTGAAAGTGATAAGCTAAACATTGATTCAACCCTGAAGTAGATAAGAGGAATGATATTTATTAACGAACCAGAACTAGAACTCATGACAGAGTATCAACAACATAATAAATAGACAGTCAAAGAAATATTGTCATGCTATCATGTGGAATAAGAAACACCAAATGAAGATGATCCACGAAATATCCAAGTTATATAAATAGAAGGGGAAAGAGAGGTGGACGGACCCATTATGGAGTCAGCAGAATTTGTTGCACCGATTAAAGTGAAGAAGTTCAATATCAGACCAATTGATAACCCAAAGATGGCCAGTATTGGGGACTACTAGGATGAACAAACAATGGAGAGGATAACAGATTTACTACACAAGTACAATGACTTATTCCCAATGACCTTCACTGAAATGAAAGTTATAGTTGGAGAGATACCTCTCAAACCTGATGTAAGACTTGTCAGACAGAGACCCTACAGACTAAACCCAGTATACAAGAAAAAGATAAGAGCATAAATCGACAAGATGCTGGAAGTAGGGATCATAGAACCAATAGAAGAATCATAATGGATAATGCCTATGGTAGTTCAGGAGAAGAAGCAAGGAGGCATAAGGATATATGTCGAATTGAGGAATTTGAATGATGCTTTCCTACATGAAACTTTTCATACCCCTTTTATTAATGAAGTCCTAGAGAATGTGGGAGGCTAGGAAGCATATTCATTCACAGATGGATTCTCAGGCTACCACCAAATAAAAATAGCTCCAGAAGATATGTATAAGACTACCTTATTCACAGAATGGGGATCCTATCAATACACAATCATTCCTTTTGGACTAAAGAATGCACCAACAATATTCTCAAGAGTAGTCATAGCTGCATTCAAAGAATTCATCCATTAGTTTTTAGAAGTGTACTTGGATGATTGGATTATATAAATTTTGTTGAAAGACCATGTAGAGGTGTTAATTCTAATGTTGGAAAGATGCAGACAATGCCAAATATCCCTAAACATTAAGAAATGCAAATTTGGGACACATTTTGGAATTTTATTGGGTCATATAGTATGAAAACAAGGTCTAATAGTGGATCATGTAAAGATTGTAGTAATTGTGAATTCACCACCACCAAAATCAGTGCAACAATTGAGAGCCACATTGGGACATACAAGTTATTATAGAAAATTTATAAAAGGGTATGTGCAGATCACTACGCCGATGGAGAAATTTCTCAAGAAAGATATCATATTTCAGTAGGATTAGGAATGTCAACAAGGTTTGGACACTCTAAAATAAAAGATGGTCACATCACCTATTCTAGTATTCCTATATTGGGAAAAGACATTCCATGTGCATGTAGATGCATCAACTATAACACTTGGAGAAATTATGGCGTAACTAGGAACATGGGAATTGGATCATCTGATATGATTTGTTAGTATAAAACTTGCAGAATAATAAAAGGACTATAATAATACAGAAAGAGAAGGCCTATCTATGGTCTATGCACTTTAGAAGTTCAGACATTACTTATCGGGTAAACACTTTAAGATGTTCACAGATCATTCAACCCTCAAATATCTAGTCAACAAGACAATGTTGGCGGGGAGTATTTGTAGATAGCTACTGTTGTTTCAGGAATTTGATTTTGATGTGATAGTCAAACCCGGGAAGTTGGATGTAGGACCAAATCACTTGTCAAGGGTAACCAATGGAGAAGAGCCTAACAACTTGGAAGATAAATTCCCTGATGCACAATTATTTTTAGTCCAAGTAGGTGATGAATATTTCACTGACATCATTGAATAATTGAGTACAGGGATTGTACCACAAGAGTTTAACAATGCATAGAAGAAAACACTGGTATTTAGAGTTGAGAACTATCAACTAATTGCATGAAATTTATACAATATTTTCCCCAACACCATTTTTAGAAGATGCGTACTAGAACAAAAAAGGCCTAGGATTTTGGTAGAAGCTCATGAGGGAGTAGCTAGAGGAAATTATGAAGGAAAAGATACCATGCAGAAGGTATTGTGCATAGGCCTATGGTGACCAACAATTCATAGATATGCCAAGGACTATTTCCAGAGATGTGATGTCTATCATAGGGTGGGTATGTTAATGTTTAATCCATTATTATAGATGTTTGTATTTCATTAGATAACAATAGAATAATCCAAGATCACTAAGAAATACACAATCACAAGAGACACAACATTTATCCTGGGAAACCCTCTAGGGGAAGAAAACCCAGCAAAACTTCCTTAATATAGATAACCAATACAATGCCAAGAGATCTATTATGCTAATACAGAAAGTCCTCTCCCATATATGCACCACTCTCTCTCTCCTTCTTCTCCAGTAGCATATATGAACTTGTCTCTCAGAATGAGCAAGTGAGTTGTTTCTAAGTGAGGCGCTAGCCTCCTTTATTTATACAAGTCTGACACGTGTGAAGTGTCTCTTCACTGGCATGGTCGACTTCTCAAACTGGGTGGCTAAACCCACCTTTATTATATTTCTGGGTGCCTTTATTATCTGCTAGGGCTAACTTCTTATTCTGCCTATTATAATTGTCTTTTGACCAATCTGCAAAAGGGGATTTGGTCTTATTACAATAACCGAAATGATCAATCCACAATGGGGATTGATCTTATGAATAATATATCAATAATAATAAGAATACTCTTTACAGTTACATTATTTCAACACTCCCCATTAACAAGAAGGGTAGTCTTCAACGACATCATGCGAGAGAGAGAGGAAAACATCATCAACAACATCAAGTGGGTGAGAGGACATCATCTTCAATATCATCTTGGAACACTGATTGGTGTATCTATAAATCATCGAATTTTTTCTTCATCAGCAACATCGTCATTCTCAAAGGAATGCCATCATCATCTGCATCAATATGTATTAGTATAAAAACTGATACATCATCATCATCATAGCACAAGGATGGCTCATCATAATACAAGACTGGCTTTATGTCATAACTGTCAAGCTGGAAGCTCAGTACTTGTCTCATCTCAATGTATTTATTTACGTCACAACACTCAAGATGGAAGCAGGATACTAGACTGGCTTTATGTCACAACTATCAAGCTGGAAGCTCAGTGCTAGTCTCATCATATCATCTTGCTTTATGTCACAACCATCAGGTCGAAAGCAAGGTACACATCCTGCTTTACGTCACAACCATCAGGTTGGAAGCAGGGAACTAGACTTGCTTTACGTCACAACTATACAAATGGAAGAATAGTACTAGTCACACATCATCTTGCTTTAATTCACAACCATCAGGTCGGAAGTAAGGAACATCTCATCTTGCTTTACGTTTGACAACTAGGTCAGAAGCAAGGAACATATCTCATCTTTCTTTACGTTTGACAACTCGGTCAGAAGCAAGGAACACATCTCATCTTGCTTTACATATGACAAATCGGTCAGAAGCAAGGAACATCTCATCTTGCTTTACGTCTGACAACTCGGTCAGAAGAAAGGAATATCTCATCTTGCTTTATGTTTGACAACTAGGTCAGAAGCAAGGAGCACCACATCTTGCTTTATGTCTGACAATTAGGTCAGAAGCTAGGAACAACATCTCGTCTTGCTTTACATCTGACAACTGGGTCAGAAGCAAGGTGCACATCCTACTTTATGTCAAAAACACAAGGTTGGAAGCAGGGAATATCTCATCACAACAACTACTCCCCCTTTCGAGGAAGGTCCTTTTGGACTATGCCAAGCTTATCTCGGAAGTACTCAAAATTCACACAAGATAGGGGCTTGGTCAACACGTCAGCAACCTATTCATCTATGCTAATGTATTGGAGTTTCAAGGCTCCTCTCTGTACCATGTCATGGATGTAATGATAACGGATCTCTATGTGATTCGACCTGTCATGGAATACAAGATTCTTTGTCATCTTTATGTAGCTCTGGTTGTCACATAGAATCAAGGTTTCTCTCATCTCTAAATCAAATAGTCCGGTCAACAACTTTCGAAGCCATATAGCTTCGCAACTAGCAGGACATGCAACAATGTATTATGCTTCCAATGTGCTGAGAGAAATGCTAGATTGCTTCCTACTCTACCATGAGATCATAACTGATCCCAAACTGAAACATCATCCTGAAGTTCTCTTCCTGTCAGAAACACTTCTTTCCCAATCTACATTAGTATATCCATTCAATGTGAAAACATGATCTCCATCATAGCTGAGACCATAATCTATTGTACCTTTAAGGTACCTCATCACATGTTTTTCATCCACTAGGTGAACACGTCTAGGTTCTACCAGAAACTGACTCAAGGTGTTCAAAGAAAAACAAATTTCTGGTCTGGTGTTCGTCAAGTACATCAATGATCCAATAATATGTTTATACAGTGTGGGATCAATCAATTCTGACGAATTATCGAACAACAACTTCAACTTTGCTTCCATGGGTGTATTCATGGGCTTGCATTCCAACATGTCGAATCTCTTCAAGATTTCAACCATGTACTTCCCTTGGTTAAGGAAGATCCTCTCAGGACTCTGCCATACCTTAAGACCTAAGAAATAATGCATTAGGCCAAGGTATTTCATTCCAAATTCTGAGGCAAGTCTCTTTTTACATTCAGTTATGAGCTTTTCTTTTCCAGTTAAGAACAAGTCATCCACATATAGCAATAAGATTTCTGGCTCATTATTCATCATTTTGAATTATAGATTTGAGTCTTCTTTACTATTGGTAAAGCCTAAGCTCGTCAAGAAACTATCTATACAACCATACCAAGCTCTAGGATCTTGCTTCAATCCGTATAAGACTTTCTTCAATCTGCAGACATGAGACCTCCTGTCTTCAACCTCAAATTCTTGAGGTTGCTCTATATACACTTCCTCTCCGATAACACCATTTAGGAAAGATGTCTTCATGTCCATTTGGTGCAAGTTCCACTTCATCTTAGCTGCAAGAGCTATGATGGTTTTGATCGAAGTGTATCTGGCCACAAGAGAGAATGTCTCTTCATAGTCAATGCCTTCCTTTTGGGAAAATCCATGAGTGAAAAATCTTTCTTTATACTTCTCAATACTTCCATCAGTAGCATGTTTTATTTTGAAGATCCATCTGGAGGATACCACATCTTTATCCTTCAGTCTAGGAACTATTTCCCATACTTCGTTCTTCATTATGGATTGGTATTCCTCTGTCATGGCATATGCCCATTATTTTCTCTAAATGGATTCTTCAAAGAAGGTAGGCTCCTCTTCTAGGAGATCACACATAAAAGCCATATAACTGGAGAATGGCTTTGGTCTTTTCACCTGTCTCGTAGTTCCTTGGGGAACACCATACTTTTCTCCATCTTGAATAAGCTCTCTAGCCCAAGCTGGATTTCTTTTATGGAGGATCGTCATCTGAAGAGGTTCTTGTAGTTCTACTATATCATGGTCTTCTAGAAGTTCCTCATCAGGGGAAGTTACGACTTCCCTCATTTGTTTTGCAGCTCTGGGAACCTCCCTCATTGAAGTATTGGGGATTACGGGTTCCTCTTCATATACCTCTTCAAGATATCATAGTTTTGATTTCCTGAGTGCTGCATCTTCATCAAAGGTCACATCCTTACTGATCTCAATGTGATGTTGACCTGGTATATAGATTCTGAAGGCCTTGGAGACCTCACAATATCCCACAAATATTCCCTTCTTTCCTGAAGGGTCCATCTTTTTTCTCTTTTCTTTAGGTATATGAATAAACGCTGGACAACCAAATATTTTGAGATGGATTCCTCTGGCTTATTTCCAGTGAACATCTCTTTCGGTGTCTTGATCCCAAGTGCACTATGGGACAATCGGTTCTGCACATAAACAGCTTCCATTGCTGCTTTTTCCCATAAGCACATAGGAAGATCTTGATCTTCACAGCTTCCACCATGGTTCTATTCTTCCATTCAACTACACCATTTTGTTGGGGATTATAGGGAGTAGTGAGTTCCCTCTAAATCCCAACATCTTTGTAGAAGTTCACAAACTCTTTTGAGGTATATTCTCCTCCATTATCTGACCTGGGTATCTTAATCTTCTTTTTAGAAAGGTTCTCTATCAAGGCTTTGAATTCCTTGAACTTGATGAACACTTCAAATATATCTAGGTCTTACAAGAGTAATCATCAATGAATGATACATATTATAAATACCCACTAATGGAGTACGATGGCAGTGAGCCACACACATCTGAATGAATGAGCTCTAAGGCTCCTTCTACCTTGCTCTCTTTCTTCAGAAACGAGTTCTTGATGTTCTTCCCTTGTGCACATCCATTGCATACACCTTCATGGTCACCTTTGAGTTCTAGTAAACCTGTGACTACTTTGCATATGTATGGTAGCACCTTGTAGTTGATGTGAGCTAATCTTCTATGCCAAAGTTCACATGGATTCTTCAATGGCCTAGGTCATGGCAGCTTCTGAGTGACCCTTTAGCTTATGCAAGCCACCTTCTTCTTTTCCAATGATGATTGCTTCATTTATGGTCTCTCCTTTAGCACATTTCCTTCTACAACCTTCACTATAGCTTCCTCATGTGACCTGGAGCAAGGTCAACAAAACAACAAGCAAGAATAATATCCTTCTGATAATATAAAGAAATAACACAAACAATCATCATAGTAGCTCCTTTAGAGCTATCACTTATAATTTATTTGAAGCAAAGATTAAAGGTAATGAATACAATACGAAGTGAGGTAAAAAATCTCATAGTGTTGTGACCAAGCATTCTTCCATGGAAACCTGGAACTAACACACGAGGTTTCTCCTAGAGGAGGTGTTAGTTGTATCAGGAAAAGTATTTACCTCTATATGATTACATGCTATCAAGTATAATACTTTACGACGATCGTTATCTCAACTATAGTCATCAACTTGTTATGTGTACCTTTGAATCTTATTAATCTTGATTAATCAAACCTGGATCCTTGTCCTCAAGAATGAGTGCTTGCTTTTTCTTCCAGGTTTCCTTCACTCAAGTGACGAGTTCTTTATTCAACCTATCTTCTGTACTGAGACAATACGCTATCTTGATAGAAGGTTAGGTTAGAGGATAATCTCTATGATCAACTTTTAATCCTTCTAATAATCTGATCATAGCTTCAACATGCAACACTGATCAAGATAATGTTATGACAAATAGATGCATACCAGAATAATCACACCTGGGTTGCATCATTCCTCTGAATGTGTTGGATCTTGATATCCTTTTGGATCTGTGGCAAGAGATCCCTTCTCCTGCAAATACTCTTTAGGGTTTAACCATTAAACATATGTGAGTACATACCTCTAATGGAATTTGCACGTAGTGGCTCCATCTGGTAGCATCGGTAATCATTACCAACTCTTAATAAAACTTCAAGGGTGATTGCAACTGGTTCTACGGCTGCAACTGCAACTGGTTCTGAGATTGTAACTGCAACTGCAACTTAGGGTTTTATGAGGAAATGCTAATTTTTCAAACTTCAAATTTTGAAATTCTGATCCAGGGAATAGATGCGCTGAGCTGAGGCGAGTATGCTGGTGTAGTCAGAATTTTGAAAATCCAATTTTTACCCCCTCAAACTTGATCTGCGGATTTCTAGACTGGTGCTTCTGGTTTTCTTGTACTTCTGGTACTCTGGTTTTTTGGTTTTCTGGTACTTTGTGAAACTAGGGTTTCACTTTCTGAGAGCTCTAGCCACTAAAAAGGTGTGCTGAAGGTGCCAAAATTATCCTTGGGGGAGGGTGCACTTTTCTAGATGGTTTTAGGGCTGACATACCTCTCCAACAAAAAGCCCTAATTTTCATGTACGGTAACAGTGACGTTTTTCACTTTTCTCTTGTAAAAGATGCTCTCTTCAGCTTGGCTCTGATACCATGTTAATGTTTAAGACATTATTATAGATGTTTGCATTTCATTAGATAACAATAGCATAATCCAAGATCATTGAGAAATACACAATCACAAGAGACACAACATTTATCCTGGGAAACCCTCTAGGGGAAGAAAACCCAGCAAAACTTCCTTAATATAGATAACCAATACAATGCCAAGAGATCTATTATGCTAATACAAAAATTCCTCTCGTATATATGCGCCACTCTCTCTCTCCTTCTTCTCTGGTAGAAGATCTGAGCTTGTCTCTCAGAATGAGAAAGTGAGTTGTTTCTAAGTGAGACACTAGCCTCCTTTATATATACAAGTCTGGCACGTGTGAAGTGTCCCTTCACTGGTAGGGCCTACTTCTCAAACTGGGTGGGCAAACCCACCTTTATTATATTTTTGGGTCTCTTTACTATCTGTTGGGGCCGACTTCTTATTCTGCCTATTATAATTGTCTTTTGACCAATCCGTAAAAGGGGATTTGGTCCTATTACAATAAACGACATGATCAATCCACAATGGGGATTGATCCTATGAATAATATATCAATAATAATAAGAATACTCTTTGCAGTTACATTATTTCAACAGGGTAAACTTAACAGAAGGGATGCAATGCCTTTAAAAACACAAATGACGTTGCAGGTATTTGAAAAATGGGATATATATTTTGTTGGACCAATTCATCCACCAACAAGAAGGTCAGGAGATAGATACATAATTAATGTGACATAATACTTGATAATATGGGAATAAGCAACAGCAGTCAAAGATTGCAGTGCAAAAACAACGACACACTTCTTGTTAAGAACCAAATATCAATATAGCATAGAAAAACCTCAGAAAAAGTGCTCAATGCCTTGGAAAAGAGATAATTTTAGATAATAAGCATCTTTTAGGGGGAAACCTCCTTTTACCCCACTTAAATGTTCAAGTAAAATATGATTCAAAATGAGAATGTCTCCTTGGTATATATAGGAGACTAGGAGGTATAATTACAACTAATGGCCTAAAGCCGACATAAATAAAATAACATTACTAATATAATATGCCCAAATTAAGGTGTAATGAGCCAATATTAGGGCTTAACATGCACCTCCCCTTGAGACAAGTGTTGTCTGCAATGCTTGAGTAACTCTGGATGCTTCTGTATAAAAGACTCATCTTCCCAAGTAGAATCTTCAGTCGGTAGTTTCCTCCATTTAATGAGATACTCTGAAATGGATCTATTCCTTAGCTGGTGAATTCTTGTGTCAGTGATGGATTTAGGCTCCAATATGATTTTTCCTTCCTCATCAAGTT
>ML783372.1:725929-741949 GCA_009831015.1 Picea engelmannii | reverse complement strand
CAATATTAGGGCTTAACACTTCTTGTTTGATAAAGTGATCACTATATTTGGATGTCCAAGGATTTTGATGAGTGACCAAGGTACTCACTTAATCAACAACGCTATCAAGGCTATGAATGAGGATTTTTAAGTCTATCATCAGGAGAGTACACCATACTACCCTCAAGAAAATGGAATAGTAAAATCCTTCAACAAGATCTTGGAGAATGCCTTGAAAAATATTTGCAATGTTAACAGGGATGATTGGGATTTGAAAATACCAATAGTACTATGGGCATACATAACTACATGTAAAAGGTTGACAGGACATACACCATTCAGGATGGTATATGGATAGGAAACAATGGTACCATTGGAATTTCTGGTACCTATTTTGTGCGTTACAACCATTACTAACATGACAAAATGGGCTACAATAGAAGAAAGGATAAGTCATCTCATGGATATGGAAAAGGATATGATCCTGATAGGATTTCGTAAGGAAGTACAAAAAGACATATACAAAGCTTGGCATGACAGACATATCAAGAAGAAACGTTTCAAGGAAGGAGACTTAGTCTTTCTATATGAAAAAAAATTCTTTCAACATCCAGGTAAATTTAGAATGCATTGGCTAAGGCCATATGAATTCTAACATGTCACAGATGGAGGATCTGTGCGACTAAAGGATATAGAAGGAATTGAATTGAAGGGAATGATCAATGGGAGTCAACTGAAGCTATACAAGGACAGTCAAACTCACCAAGTGTTGGCCCTTGGGAAGGTATTATGGAAGAAAGATAATATTAAGGAATAATAAAGACAAAGAACAAAGTGCACGGAAGGCACACAAACCAAGGAAGGGTTGAAGTGGTTAAAGAAGCATAAAAGAAGGAATGAAGTAAAGGAAATCATGTCATTGAAAGAGAATATCAAGGAAGACAAAGCAACAAAGAAGACAGATTGGGGACAATTCAACAAGCAGAAGAAGACATTAATGGGTGCTTTGGAGCACCTCACGGAGAAGAAGGAAGAAAAGGTTGGCAAAGACCTTAAAATGTGGGTTATGTGGACCTAGGGTTTTGGCACTTGGATTTTTTTCTAGGGTTTCTAAGAGTCATGGAATGATAAATAGAGGTCTAAAATACTTGAGAGGGTTGTTGTTGTTGTTGTTGTTGTTGATAGAGATATTGATATGTAAAAGTGTTATGTCTTAGAGAATTCCTGTATTTTGGATCTTTAGCTGGGTACGAAGATTGACACTGTAGTTAGGTGTGCAGGGTTGGGAGATAAAGAGGAGAGAGAGAAGGATATGCAGCTGGGTGCATAGATAGAACTATGTATTTTCATTTACTTTATCAATAAACACAGTTCTACGAACATAGCCATATGGAGACGGTGAACCACATAAAATATTGTTGTTCTATGTGATTGACGTTGTGTTAGTTGCTATCTTTTATACTGTGATTTCATTATTATTTTCCTTACTAAAGATAATAATATATAACTAACTTTGCAAAGTTGAGTATAATATTGTTAATAATCACTAGGTTATCTTGCATTTTTATTCTGGAATCATCTTTCACTTCCTGTAGTTGTAGACACCTGTGTCCTACAACCCCCCTATTGATACTTCAGGTGAGAGTTCATCTACTCCATAGGTGTTTCCGAAAGGGCCAGTAGTTAGGGTTTGTTGGTTTGTTGTTAGAGTTGAACCCTGGGTCTGCCCCTGTTCCAACAAATGGTTCCATTGTCAGGACAAAGATCTTCTTGAGGGAATGCCAAGGTGGTTTCCATCAAAGACAAAGATTCATAAGTGGATAGAATAACAAGAAAGGGACTTCTCCGAAGCTTAGAACAAGAACCCTAGAATTAGTACAAAAGACTCATTGGGAAGGTATATCTTTAATGACATGCATGATATTTTCTTTGCAAGAGTCCATAAGGAGTTGTACAAGTGGATAGCCAGACTAGCAGACACTCAATTTGAAATTATATCTAGACCTCTCGTGGTTTGGACAACGACGTTGATCAAGAAAGTTAAGAGAGTCGATAAAACTTTTTATAGAGAGGTTGATCTCTGGTTTGATAGCACTATTGGAGGGTACATTACTGAATTTTCTATTGACAGAGTGGAATCATATAGCCAATCCGAGAGATATTTTTTCAAGGGACCTAGAGGAAAGTTTCTACAATTTTTGAAACTAAAGATTGAGATTTTATTGCATGAGAAGAATATCCTGAAGATACAGTAATCAGTTGGATTTTAAAAGCTAATGTTCAAAAATTCAGACAACGATAGTGACGTAGAGGCTGGACACATGCGCAGAGGGAGATCATTCAGAAAGGTTCCTCTTGAGAACCTGTTTAAGTGTAGTTACGGTCCATTGACACAAGACGCAAATTTCTACAATGGAGAAGAAGCAGGGTGATCAGACTAAGAATATTCAGAGTTCTCAAGGGTAGAGGAAGTAGACACTGAGTAACTTCATCGAGAAGAAATAGAAACTTCAAGGACTGTGCCTACTGTCAAAGTAAGTATTACTACTCCTCTTGTTTTAGCAGAAGTAAGTAACCAGAGTAATAAGAGCACTCAGAGCACTGTTACAAGAAGTTTAGTACATACTCAGTTGAGAAACCAAGGAAAATCCATGGCAGATGAAATGGGGTTGCCCATTTTTATAGGAGATGGATCTAAGAATCCTGACCAACACTGGTTCTTATGCGAAGTTGTATGGAGCATTAAGAAAGTCACCGATGACGCTGTTAAGAGATATCAATTTAGTACCACCTTGAGGGACCGTGCATTGAGCTGGTACATGAAGTTTGTTACAGGATCTATACAGCCTAAACCACTGAATGACATTAAGAATGCGTTGAGTGTAGAGTTCAAGAAGCCTAAGTCAGAGTTGCAGTGCATTATAGAGTTGAAGGAATTCAATCAGAAGGTGATTGAACCTATTTGGGAATTTGATCAGAGGTTTAAGACCTTGACAGGCCATTTAAGTTTTCAGATTCTAGACGAATAGCATAAGGAATGGTTCATCGCTGCCCTCTTGCCACATATTAGAGTTCCTCTGATGCAACAAAAGGTCACTTCATAGGTTGATACATTAGAGATTGAAATGAAACTAGAAGAAACCACTGTAGGAGAATCCAGTCCAGGTATGAGTCATATTTTGAATCAATTAACTAGATTATCTTTACAGGTTGAAGACATGAAGAAAGATAAAGGAAAGGAGAAAAGAGAAGACATATGGTGTATCAGATGTAAATCAGAGGGATATGACAAAGAGCATTGTCCTTTATTTAATGAATACTTGGCCTCTAGAGCCCCTAACCCTTTGAAGCAGACTACTTTACCATGCTGCGAGGTATGTAGAACTAGAAATTGCCCTAGTGAATGTTATTATATGCAGAAATATGTCCAGACACCCACCAATATTTATTGTACATTCTACAAATCTGTGGGGCATGATGAGAAGGACTATAGGGCTTATGACCTGATGCATGGAATATCAAGGGATACATATATAATTCAAGGAGAATTATAGTAATAAGGTAATGTTACGCAGTTCAACTCCCCAGGAAGAGGAAACTTCAATCCTCGGGGTGGGTTCAGAGGAAGAGGACGAGGAGGAGGCATGGGTTGAGGTCGAGGCCAGATTATTTTCTATAACTTCACTCAGCTAGGTCATTTGGAAAGGGATTGACATAACCCTTGTACCACTTGCAGTTACTGTAACTCATTTGACCATGTCATTGAAGACTGTCTAGTATTGTTAGCTAAAGTTCAAGAAAGATGTGGTGGAAACCAAGAAGTCCAACTAATATCAATTGAACCTCATGGTGAGCAACCCAGTGTCATTGTTATTACTAGAGGAAGCATTGTCACAGAAGAATATAGGGTGACTACAGGTGTTATCACTGGAATTTCGTCCACACATGGTTACAAGAACTCAGCATCGTCAAACAGTAATGAAGTCATTCATGGCCCTAAATTAATCTCACAACATTCAAAAAAGGGAAAAAACTATACAAAGTAGTGAAAAATTGAAGAGTTCTTTGCAGACATTGGGTGCACGCGCACATGCGCGGAACAAGAACGTAGAAAGCGCGCATATGCGCATGATGCGCGACTGTTAGCGCAAAAAGTCGCGCACCTGCTAAACGACGCATTTATGAATGTGGTTGGCCTCCCAACCACTTATGGTTCAGCTCCCAATCCGATTTGACCTCCAAATCCAGGCTGGATCCAAATGGTGGGCTGGTCAAAGACCTAAGAATTCCCTAAATGGCCTCTTTTCACACTACAAAGCAGTTAAACAAAAGCCCAAAGCAATGCTATAAAAGCCATGAATGCACCTCATTTTCTCAAGGAACTCAAAGTAATGTTATGTTGCCTATATTGTTTTGAGGACTCCATCCTTGACAAGAGCACATTGGCACCATTACATTGGGCAATCCACCTCTCCATTGAGTGGATTTGCAAAGAGTTCTTTCATCGCCATTTTTCATTTTCTTTGTTGTAAGAAGAGCCAACTAGTGAGGGTCCAAGAGCCTTCCCTTGGAGGAAGAAGGGACTCATAGTCCCCTTTCTTCTTGGTGCTTTGTTTTCATCAATAGATCGGCCTCAAAACATTGGTGACATGGGTCTTTTTGTTCTTGTTATTGCTATGTCCCTATGCTCATGATTTTAATTTTTATTGCATCTATTAGTTTAATTCTTAATTCTAGTTTTGTTTTTCTTTCTCTAAATCTTTTCTCTACAGCTGTCCTACTCAGCAGACCCAAATAAGCTTGCAAGCACCTCTTATTTGCTCACCAAGGTGACGAAAGAGGCGCAACAGTTTGGAGACTCCACTGGGGAAAGGTATCAATTTCCTACCTCATTTGGGTTTATTTTTCTCTTCTTTTAGTTTTCTTAACTTGCAGGTACACTAACCGGCCTAAGCTGACCTGCCAATCATCCAATTCAAAGCAGAATTGAGAGAAATCCATTTGGATTTTTCATTCTCGGCTGTGTACCACACATGCGTGGGTTTTTGCAGCCCATAGACATGCATCGTGCGCCCATACACTTTACTCTCGATTTTGTTCTGCGCACGCGTGCTTTTTAACTTATCTCTGCTCGCGCGCATGTGCTTTGCGCGCCTCTGTCTCCACTGAGACCCGCACATTTGTTCAAAAATTCACATTGTAGAGTTGTTGAGATGTAGGGAAGGCCATTTTCCTTCTTAAAAATGATGTCAAGCATGTTCTAAAAACTGCACCACATTTAGTCCCCTCATCATATAAAGGGGTTAGTCAAACACACATAGGCACTTAGGAGGATAAAAATCAATTTCCCTTCTTTGCTTTTTGCCACATGGATGGCTTGTTTTGACTTATAATATAAGTTGGAAATCATTTTTAATCACATTTAACTCACATTGAGACTAGAAGTTGAGTAAAAATCACTTAGTATGATCTTCTCTCACGCCTCCAAGCGACCTTGAGAATCAGAAAAAGATTGTGAAACAATTCCATCTCCCTTAACGAAGTTTAAAACCTTTAGGAGAGGACAACGACCCTTCTTGGGACCCCTCTTGGTTTTCCTTTTCAAAACATATCTTAATATTGTAACGGGCCCATACATGCCCACATGCTACAAAGATAGGATAGTGTTTGAATTTTTACTTTCTTAGATCGAAACACTAGGGAAGTTTAAAGGTTTGTAATGGTCCCATACATGCCCACATGTTCAATCTAGGATAGTTTCAAATATTTTCTTAGATTACATCAAAATAGGGAGTTAAAGGATAGTAACGGACCCACATGTCCACATGCTAGTTTCCTAGGGATTTTGAATTACGCAAGGTTGTACCAAAGGCACTTAGTTAATTAGGTAATCAAACTCTTGTAAGGACCAAGCGAAGTCCACATGCAGCAAGGTGACATCTAATTCACTAAAAATTGGCACACTTTCACTCACACACAAAATTCACTTATCACTCACATAGCTTCTTCTTGAAACGTGGAGGTCCAAGTAAGTTTCCTCCAAAGGGATTCCAAAAATACCCCATCTTTTCTTGATGGGACTGTCCACACCCAGTTTTAATCAACGAGGTTGGTTTTCACCCCCAACCTCCCAAAACAACTACAACTAAAATCTTTCTAAAAAGCTCATTAAGTTTCCCTCGACAGGAGGTGCCAAAAGAAATTTTTTAGTCTAGGTAGGATTTCGGGGATAGGCATCCAAAAAACTCCCCATTATCTGGTTCTCACATTGTCAAAACATAGAGGTTGTCAAATAGGGAACTGGAAATCCTCCAATTCAAGTGTTCCAATCACCATAAGGCAAGGAGATACTTGTGAAGGGTTGAAGGCCAAGGTCCAGTTGTTCTGTGTGTCCCCCCTTGAGGCACCCACCTCTTGGATGGGATCCAGCCCGTGACCCATTTCTTAGGCCGAAAATCTAAATGCCGCACTTTGACCGAGGTACCTAGTGACCAAATTTAGGACATTTTCTCAGGTGGCAATTGTGGGCTGCAATTTCACCTTGATTGGATTTTGTGTGGCTATTGGGAAATATCGCCAGCTCTTTCGGGATATGCCCCCTTTACCCTTCATTATAACCAATTATTTCATCCTTCACTAGTTTCTCTTCTAGTGACTTCAGACCCCATTGTTGAGTACTATTGGAAGGTCCAGTGCTATTTGAGAGGAAAGACGTTACGTCTTCTAGGACACGAGCATTTGCTTTCTTTTGATTCCCCCACGCGGACAAAACTCACTTACCCACATATATGCTTCTTTCTCATTTTATGTATGATGCACATCTGATTACAGTTTGATTTGGATATATATATTGTGTAAACATTCAATGCAAAGACTCTTGTTTCTATATCACTCTCACCACTTTTTGCACACATTCACATAGCTAGTCTGACATCATAGGGGAACCACAGAACCCCCGTCATTCACGACGCTTTCTCAACCTCCCTCCTATCTTAGGGGGATTATCTGGTTGTGCCCGCTCATCGACACCTCCTTCACACACCCCTGTGAGTGCTACTATCTTAGGATCAACTTTGCTTGGTTCTACATTACTTGGGTCAACTTCCTAAGGTCATCCATTCACTCGCTCTCCTTTACACAGAAGCGGGGGACCCACTTCCTCTCAAGGAGGGAGCACAAACCCACCTAGCCCCTCTCAAGGGTCAGGTTCACAACACACTATGGCTGGAGCTAACCCTCCCCCCCCACTGCAGATGCCATATTTGGCCTCTCTCAACATACCAGATCTCACTAAACTCACCAATGATCCCATATTGCATGATCCCATGTGGCCTGCAATGCCAACTAAACTACCTTCAGACATACCAAAGTTTGAAGGAAAGGTAGGGAATGACCCTGCCAACCATGTCATGACCTTTGACCTATGGTGCTCCTCCAACAACATTATGGATGATTCTATCAGACTGTGATTATTTCAACGCACACTCATTGGCCCATCGGCTAAATGGTATGTCAAAGAAAAATCGGGGTCTCACGCAACCTTTGAGTCATTGGCCAAAGCATTCTTGACCTTTTTCCAATTACCCATCCGCCATGACAATGGTCTCGAACTACTATCTAACTTCAAACAAACCTCAACCACACACATCACTGACCACATTCACGAGTGGCGTAGGCGACGTAGTTTGTGCAAAGTAGAAACCACCAAGCAACAGTGTCTCGACTGGTTTCTTAGATCACTTGTCTCTCTCCTTGGAAAGGATGTAGCTTCCACCTTCCCTCATTCTGAAGAGGAAGCCATTAGTAAGGCCCAACAATATGACCTCATCTATGCACAGTCAGGGTACTGATACACGATACTTCCTGATCTTCCAAAACCTGTGCCATTTGGCCAAGACAAACTTGGGATGTCTCACTCAGCAGATGGACTAATAGGTGCCACCACACACCATGGTCCACAACCCCAACCACCACCGATGTATGGAACACCTCAATACCTGCTGGCATACAGGGGCACTTCTTATTACCCCCCACCCCCTTATCAACAACCATACTCTGTTGCTATACCTCCACCCATCAGTGGACCACCACTGGCACCTCTCATACATCCACCTATTCCCACAAACAGTGGTACTCCCTCAACATAAACTTATAGTACTAGTGAAATCACTACACCTTCCTATGTACCTTATGGATTGGTACCACCACAAAATCCATACTTCCCATTTCCTGGTCCTCCACAACCCATGGCTCCCCCACATCCTCATGCGGGGGTAAATTTTGTTCAACCCTGTGCTACTCAATAATACCAAAGTTTTGAACAGTTGAATACAGCCAACCCAACTCATCCATCGAACAATGCCAATAAGAAAGGAAGGAACAGGAATCACAACAACCCAGGCCAAGGCGGGAATCAACCCCCACAACACCAACCAATTGGGGGCAACCAGAACCAAGGGAACCAAAACCCCCAAGGGGGAAATAATAACAAATGCCAAGGGAGAAATAATGTTAAAACCATCTTCCCTTGTGCCCTTTGTGGTGAGTTCGAACATTACACTCATCATTGCCCCCATATCACTGATTTCAAATGGTTGAAAGACTCTGGTAGTCTTCCCCATTCCCCTGCACAACCTGCCCCTCAGCAGGCACCACAACAATACGTGAAACAACCCCCTCCCGTCGTGCTGCAAAATCCTATTCCACATCAAGGTGTGATAAACACCCAATAGGACACACAGCATCCCCCACCTCAGGGGGGACAATACCTCAACCCCAATAATCCAGCAGAGCGTACAATTCTCCTCACCAGTGAGGAAGAAATCCTTCTGCAAATGCGTAGTCATCAGTATCATACACCCGCTGAGTCTCCTTCCATCCCTCCAGAAACAAACCCTCCATCGTCGGGACCCCTGTTGGTGATCCCTCTCCCTTCCACCGAACCACTGCTATGCATCCCTCTCATCCCATTGTGCGGGAATGTCCACAACCCACAGGATAGGGAAGCTCATAACTATAGCTTGGTAGACGACTTAGCATAATCCCCGGCTGCCATGTCAGTCTTGGAAGTCCTCCAGACTTGTCCTACTCAGCGGAAATCACTACTTTCCGCCTTGGGGGAAGTTGACCTTGCAGATACCTGACTCATCACCTTTGATCTTGATAGCAGAGAACCTCGTCTTCCCGCCTTGATCACTTTTCAAATACCAGTGAAAATATGGAACATCACAGTTCATCGGTGTATCATCGATGAAGGTGCATCTACGTGCATCATGTCCAAAACAGTATGGCAGAAACTTGGTTCCCCGGAACTCATACCCTCTGCCATCACATTACGAGCTTATGAAGGATGACCATCCTCTCCTGAAGGGCTCTTTCAAAATGTCCTCGTCGAACTCTGGGGAAAAACTATTCTCATTGACATAGAAGTTATCGACGCTCCGCTTGATTACAATATCCTGTTCGGTCATAGCTACATGTACGCTATGAAGGCAGTGGCATCTTCCGTCTTTGGGAAAATGATGTTCCCCCACAATGGGAAGATCATGACCATTGACCAAGTCTCACATTATGAGCCTAACCCATCTGCCAACCTCGATAACATTCTTCCTCTCATCCACACAAACCAAGACACATATCCACTCGTCGAGATGGGTCTTGGGATTTTTAAAGATCCATCCTTGTTAGGGACATACCATGGAGCACCACCACTCCTTCATCCTACTAATCAAGTATGCGTCATCTCATCTAACGGAACTCACACAGAGGATACCCTTCCTCCTACAGTGGCTTTTGTCATATCTGACATCCCAGTCGTCACAGAAACCCCTCCTCAAAACCCCCCTGGACCCTCGTCGACCCCATCAGTCCACGATTCCACCTCTCTCCAAGGACATAGTCCTGTTTGGGAGACATTTCCCCAACCCCTCACTCAAATTCCCTTCTTTTACCCTCCACCCGATATAGAAGATTTTCAGGTCGCCGCAATGCTCACACTACCTAATATGGTGTTATCAATCCCAGTGTGACATTTACACCCACCTGAGATGGTCCCTCGACCATCCCTTCCCCCACAAGAAGGAATCCCCATGAAGATTCCCATCCTTACCCCCACCACTCCCCCACTCACTAATCCCCCTGTTATAGCTGGGGGCAGGAGAAAGAAGAAGGAGCCCACTGCTCCACTTCCTCCACGCATCCCACCACCTTGTGCACTATGTGAGAAAGAGGGCCACCAAACCAACAACTGTCCATCACTACCTAAATTACAGAATTTGATCCCCCCTAATCAAACTCCCACAACACCCGCCATTACTGCTAGTCCCACCACTACCACCAACCCTTCCAGTAGTAAAGGGTTGAGGACCAAATATGCTTGTGCTATATGTTCAGAGTATGGCCATTACACCCATCATTGCCCAACACTGCCACACTTTCGGCAGACATTAGCCACTGTACGCCAGAACTTCCAGAACAACCCTAGCCCTGCTACGTCCTCGTCAACAAATATCAGTGACATCCACTATGCACCACATGAGATGCCCTTGCTCTCTCTGCGATTCATTAGCTCATTTTACATACCAGTGTCCTATGATCCTTGAATACAGGCAATGACAATTGCCCCTTCTTCACCGACCCACAGAGGCGATAATTGACATTACCTTGTCACTAGAGAATGTTCATGTCATTTCTCCCGAGCCCGAGGCACTCCCAATGCCTCCATGGTTCTTAGATGACGTATCTGAGGATTTACCTCGCAACCCCCCCAATTCTCCTGCTCATTCCCCCCCAGATACTCTCCACCCAACCACCACGGGTACCCCTCAGTACTTCAATATATGGTTTATGTCGAGTGAACCCTCCCCATCTCCTAGCATTGTTCCCCCTGCTTCTTCATCAGGGGCCAACCACACTGTCACCAAGATCACTCCTCATGACCCCTTGTATTCTTGACGTTTCCAATGCGACGAGGTAATAATGGAAGAGATAAACCACTCAGACTCTCCCTGGGATGCGCTACATCACCACACACTCTTCTCTCCACAGGAAGCCCCCATTCCTCCTAATCAAAACCCCATTTACGCGATTGAAGCCAAAGATTTTATCCCATCAGGGCCTATCAATTGGTTCAATAATCCCATTCTTTCTCCTGATGTGTTTGAAGAAGGAAACATGGCCAACATTTCCCCCACCATCAAAATCAACATTTCCATTAAACATGTCATCGTCGAAGAAATCACCATTGGAGCTGCTTGCACTCCTTAGGAAATCGCCGCATATAAAGCCCTCTTCTAAGAATATAGGGATATTTTCGCCTGGTCATACACAGAAATTCCTGGCCTCGATCCCTCTATTGTTGAACATCGCATCGACACCTGGCCCGACATCACACCAGTTCGCTAGAAACATTGACCACTACATCCATCCAAAGCCGCGGCTATCAAAGCCGAAATTGACAAATTATGCGCTGCCGGGTTTATTTACCCCATTGCTTATACTTCATGGGTTTCCAACCCTGTACCCGTCGACAAAAAATAGGGCACTATCCGCGCTTGCACAGGCTTTCACGATCTCAATAACGCATGTCCCAAAGACAACTTTCCAACGCCTTTCATTGATCAAATTATCGACGACTGCACCGGCCACAAGGCTCTCTCCTTTATGGACGGATTCTTATCTATAACCAAATTCAAATTCACCCAGCCGATCAATATAAAACCACATTTACTACCCTGTGGGGTACTTTTTCATATCGTGTCATGCCTTTCGGCTTAAAAAATGCCGGCGCAACCTTCCAGCGGGCGATGACATACATCTTTCACTATCTGGCTAATATCATCCTCGCCTACTTGGACGACCTCACAGCTCGATCCAAGAAACACACTCAACATCTTGATGATTTACGAATCATCTTTCAATGGTGTCGTCAGTACAACATCTGCTTGAATCCTCTCAAGTGTGTGTTTTGTGTCACCGCAGGGAGCCTCCTCGGTTTTATTGTTTCCCAAAGCGGTATTACCGTAGACCCCCTCAAAGTCCAAGCTATCACCGAAATTCCACCTCCTTGGAATTTATGGCAACTTCAGAGTCTTCAGGGAAAAGCTAACTTTCTTAGATGCTTTGTCCCGGATTACGCCATATGCGCACACGGTTTCCTTCACTTACTACGTCACGACATCCCCTTTCACTGGGACGACCACGCCCAACAGTCATTCGACGATCTTAAAGAAGCACTTTCAAATGCACCTTTAATTAGTGCACCTGACTATAATCACGACTATATCTTCTACATATTAGCATCAACTGTATTAGTAGCCAGCGTCCTCGTCCCGCTCGGAGATGAAAATCATGAACATGTCATTTATTACATTAGTAAAAACCTCTCAGGGCCACCCTTGAAGTATAAACACGAAGAGAAACTTGCTCTTGCAGTTGTCCTCGCAGTCCAGAAACTGTGCCATTACATTCTGCTTCGTACCACAAAGGTCGTCGTAGATTCCAACCCTATGTAGTACTTGCTCAGCCGCCAGCAAGTTAACAACAAATATGCTCGATGGATCGTTATCCTTCAGGAGTACAACCTTGAATTCTCAAAACCTAAGAGTAAGAAGGCCCTCATTCTCGCCGAACTTGTCACGACCCTCCCCTCTGACACCACCAGTGCCCCCGTCAATACCGACTTTCCCGATGAACATCTATTTTACATTACTTTGGATGATCCTTGGTACGGCGACCTTCTCGTCTACCTCCGAACTCAAAAGTTTGGTAACCACCTTTCACGAGATGATCATCGACGTATTCTCCCTTAGGCCCCTCGTTACCTTCTCATCGGAGACATCCTATACCGGTGGGGCGTCGAGACCATTCTTCGTCGATGCCTGACTATTGACGAGGCTGACAGAGTCTTAAACGACTACCACAACGGTGCATGTGGGGGCCATCTTTCGGGTATATCCACTTCTCAAAAGATTATCCGAGCCGGTTACTTTTGGCCTACCTTGTTTCATGATTACATTCATGCCGTGAAACGATGTGAGCAATGTCAGCTCTATGCCAACAAAGCCCGATCTCCCCCTTCTCTTCTTCACCCTGTCATTACTGCCGACCATTTTTGTAAATGGGGCATCAACTTTATGACTTGTAATCCCCCCTCCAACAATGGCCACAAATACTTCGTCGTTGTCGTTGATTACTTCACCAAATGGGCTGAAGCTATGCCCACTTTCAACAACACCGCTGAAACTGCAGCACATTTTTTCTTTAACCACGTCATATCCCGCTTTGGAGTACCCCTCCAACTAGTTTCGGATCATGGCAAACACTTTGAGAATGAGATCTTCGTCGAACTCTCATCTTGGTTAGGATTCTCTCACGAGTTTGCTTCACCATATTACCCTCAGTCAAACGGATAGGTAGAGGTAGTTAACAAAGTCCTCAAGACCATGTTACAACGCACGGTTAATAAACATAAAACCAATTGGCATCATATGTTATTTTCTGCGCTATGGGCTTATCGAACAGCTGTGAAGACCGCTACCGGTTTCACACCATTCCATTTAGTCCATGGGGTCGAGGCAACTCTTCCCATCGAGTGCGAAATTCCCACCTTACACACTGCAATTGAGCTATTACCTGACACTGCTCCAATGGAGCAGCGCTTGCTGAACTTGGAGTCTCAGGATGAAGATTGTCGATCTTCCTTACAGAACAACAAGGCAGCTAAAAAACGATCCAAGGCTACCTTTGATCTCCATGTCAACCTTCGATCATTCCGTAAAGGCGACCTCGTCCTAGCTTATGATATCGCTCATGATACCTTTGGCCACGACAAATTCAAATCACTTTGGCATGGCCCTTACATCATCCAACATTGCCTCACCAAAGGCGCATACATCCTGGCCTCCCCCGAAGGCCTCTCTCTCAAGGACCCTGTCAACGGGTTGTATCTCAAGAAATTTTATGCTTAAAAGTAGTCATTCTACTTTAGGTTATTTCTTTTTCTAGCGTTTTTAATCTTTTTTCTCCTCCCCTCACGTCTAAACTCGTATTTTTGCTATTGGCAGATGCTTCCTCCACCAGCCTACCACATCGGTTACGCCGACGGCGCCAACCGTTGGACACAAAATCTCGCTTCGGCTACTTGGGCTCTCTACACCCCCTCACATGAAATGCTCCATTCCAGCGGCATATGTTTGGGGTCAGCAACCAACAACCAAGCCGAATACACTATTTTCATTGGCCTCCTGGCCGACGCCCAACATCATCATATTTGTCACCTTAGCGTCTTCCTCGACTCGTTCTCCAGCTCAACAATGTGTACCGCGTACGCGATCCGTGCCTCTTTCGCAAATACCTGCAGGCTAGGATGTTATCTCGACATTTTGATTCCATTACATTTACACATATTCCAAGACAATTGAATCAAATAACAAATCACATAGCTAACATGGTGTTAGATTGGCATATATCACATCAAGATACACATACATAAACATATCACAAAACCTGTCACAACATATATATAGAATAGACGTAATCAACTCATCAGCAAAAAACATGTTGACAACATATGGATCTCAAAATATGTATACTCATGTATATATAAAATCCCATCAGGCCATCCAAATGCTTACATACAAAAATACATGTATCCGCAGGCCAATGCAACACCTCGGTACAAAAATGGGCTCACCAGCCTATATACAACAAAACAAAAAGATATACATCATGCACCGCTCATGGTGCCTCTATCGCGCCACCACCTACTCCTCCCTCAGGCAGTGGCGGCTCACCACCACCTGCCTCAAGTGGTGGTGGTCCACCCCCTACAGGACCCTCCTACCCTGGCGACAGTCGTCCACTTGTCATAGCAGCAACCACCACTGCTCGTCGCACTAAGGACCTCCATGGTGGCGGTACCCCCACACACTTCTCCAGGAAACTCTCGTCCTAGATGCGTGACCACAAGCCCTCAGGCACATCCTATAAAACCGTCTCTAGACGACGGCGTATATCATCAAAATCCACTCCGACCGCCGCCGGAGGAGCGTGTGATGGACCCGCACCAGGGTCATCGAAACGGCACCTCCTCACTTCCCTCTCTGGCTTAGCTGCTCCCCCCACGGCATCCTCCCGCCGACGTCTCTCTCCCCGTGACAGTCTCTCCAGCTCCCGACGAGCCGACACTCTCTGCAAATCTACCTCGTTCCCGCGAGGTACCACATCTGCACATACAAACAAACAAAAGATATTATCAACATCTATATCATAAACATATGGACAACTATCTCAAAAAATATACATATCTACATCATCAATCCACATACCTCGATGATCAAAAATCTCCCCAGGAGGTAGCACCATATCCGGATCATCCTGGAAGTCCACCCCGACATAGGGGTACCGCAAAATCACCTGCGGCATATTCTGCCATACCTGCGCTGCCTCTGCCAAAAATAAGTTCCCCCCTTCACCACCACCATGGAGAAGCAATACAGTCGACCACTGCCTCAACCGCGGCTCTTGCGCCCTAGGCACACTCAGTAGAATCCTCGGGCGCAACATCAGCACCCTCTCTAGAAACTAGGCCACTAGGATGGACCCGAAAGCAAACTCCCTTGCACCAGTCGACCGACAGTGGTCCAACTGCGCCACCATCCTCGCATGCAGCGTCAGCCCCCAAGAGAAACACTCGTCGGCCATCACTCTCTCCAGCACCAAAAGCTGGCCACCACTAATCCGCTGGGTCGCCAGTGACCCATATACCCGCACAATCATCGCTACTATACAACGATATGCCAGGGAATCTATCGCCGATATACTGACCACCATCCTGGACATAAAGTTCTGACCTGAACAATATCTCTGGTCAATATCAGTGAGCAAAGTAGTCGTAGGTTGTTAAGAACCAAACATCAATATAGCATAGAAAAACCTCAGGAAAAGTAATCAACGCCTTGAAAAAGAGATAATTTCAGATAATAAGCCTCTTCGAGGGGGAAACCTCCTTTTACCCCACTTAAATGTTCAAGTCCAAGATGA